>CANYBF010514302.1:0-21112 GCA_948192965.1 Dalechampia spathulata
TAGATTCTCCTTAGATCCGAGTGTATGGGAAGAAAGAATAGTCCGATTCCAAGTTTAGGGGAGTAAAATCGCTTAAGTCTAAGTGATTTTGTGAATTTTTTAACCCTAATTGCTTAGAATGATCAAAATTAGGTTAAGAAGAATTAATCCCATTTTTAGTCTCTTGACGGCTAAGAAATCCCGTAGGTCAAAAGTCTGAAACCCTAAAAGTGCCAACCTCTGCGCAGAATGGAGTTCCAAAGCTTTTAAAAAATCTGCCCTAGAGACATACGCGATCGCGTATCCTAACATATGCGGCGTGTCACAAACATACGTGATCGCGTATGTTTGTACATATGCGGCGTGTGACACCCCAAAATGGGCCAAAATTGGCCCAGAATGGCCCAGAATGATCCGAATCAACCCGGAGTGGCCCAAGACCAACCCGAAATGGTCCTGAATCATCCCGGATTCGATCCGAGTCAAGACGGTCCAAAATTAGGGTGCGACAATAACTATATAGAAAACTATAGAAAAAATAATCAACTTTATAAATACTCAATCAAAACGTAATAAGAATTAAAAAAATTCCTTCTTAATTAATTACTACAATCATATATTTTATAAAAAACCAAGTAAGAGATGTTTCCTTCTAATTAAGTTTAATCATTGCATTTTCATTACCATAAAGGAAATCTTATCAATACCTTCAATAATTCTCTCTTTTGATTAGTTTATCATTACTTTCTCCCTATTTTCTTGATGATTTATTATTTTGATCATTAGAATGATCATCTTGAATAACATTCTTGTAATAAACTTATTATTTTATTTTATATATTAACTTCCAAAAGTGCTAAAGCAATAATAATAATGTCTTAGTTCCATAACTTTTAAAAAGGACTAAGTAGAAATAATAACACCTAAGTCGCAACTAAATCTTATTAATCTTAAATATCAGTCTCGATGATATGTTCAAATCATAATAATCTAAATAGCAATCTAAATTCTTACTCAAATCTATATGATCCTAGTATTTAGTATATACTATCACCTTATTTGCAATTAACATAAGGATGTCATATACCAAGTCACATCCAAGGGTAATATCCTAATAGATCATAAAACAAGACATAATTAAATTCAAGTTTAACATATATGTATTTCCATTATTCCTTAAACTAATTTTCATTTGAATCTTTTATTAGATTAATTTAAAGTTGAACTACTTTAACTTCCTTTATACTTTTTCATGCATTAACATTTCTAACAATTTCACCAATACCAAATGATAAGAATAATTTATGGTATAATAAATAATCATACTACAATAATCGCATATTGACATGGAATATGAATAACAAAGTAAAGTATAAATGAAGCTAAAGTGGTTCAACTTTAAATTAATATAATAAAAGTTTGAAATGGAAATTATTTAAAGGAATAATGGAAATATGTATATGGGAAAATCTAATTTGGTTATGTCATGTTTTATGATCCTTTAGGATATACTTTGTAAGATTTCATAAAAACATTTGGTACCGGTATTTTTAAAATTTTTAATGAGAAACATAAAATCAATGAGAGGATCTATATAAATCATATTGAAAAACATGCAAAAGAGACATATCATAGCAAAAAGGTTATATAATAACTTACATGTTTGTTGTCTCCTTCCTTATTGATCATCAAAAAAGTTATAACAAAACTTTTTAATCCTCAAGTAAGAGGATCTTTAAACTATCCAAATAAATAAGCAAAAAAAGATTAGTAAATAAATATACTAAGAATTTTTTAAAGAGACTAGAATGAAACAATAAGATAGAATGAATGAGGAATCGAATTTCTTCTTCAAGGTAGATTTGAAGCCAAATTATTTTTCTTCTTTTCCCTTGAATACTTCTACTTATCCTTTTCAAAGAAGGAGAATGAGATAGATGTGAATTAAGTCTTTGTTACCCTAATAAGGTTTATTATATCATAATATAATAAAGTAATTAGGTTTAGAGCTTACATAGCATGCTTACACATCATAAACATAAGCATAATTTATGCTTAGTTAGCATGTGATAAGTGCATGCTTCTTTTTATCTTAAAAAGACACATGACAATCATGTGCTTCCTCCTTCCTACTTAAGACACATGTGTAAGTCATGTGACATTCACACATGCACAATCACGACATGGCCTGTTACACCCGCATTAGAGACCCTAGAAGTTATGTATTTCTATGCGTGTATATGTAGATGAATGGTAGGATGGCCTTATGCATATGTGATGTGTATGAACGTATAATGATGGTTTTGTGTTTATGCGTATATGTGTTGCTACGAGTTGATATGTACGGATTTATGTGCTTGATTTATGTGTCGTTGCCTTATCGAGGAGTGTGTCTTCTCGGTTGGATGAGGGACGGCGTATAGATATGATTTGGTATGCTTTGGAAGTGTGTTTAGGGTTAGCAAGGAAGTTTGTGACAGTTACAGATGAGTTTAGGCTTGCCAAAAGGTATCAGTTGGATTTTATGAAGTGGTACAGGCGTACGGAAGGGTCATACGGTCGTACGAGATAGGGGAACTACAGGATTTTAGTTCCTGGCAGGCGTACGGGCGTACCATAGGGCGGTACGACTGGACGCGAACTCACAGGAATTTGGGTTTGTCAGTAAAATTGAGTAGGTACGGGCGTACCAAATGGGGTATGGGCGTACCGTTACTCGCAGGAATTGTGTGCATCAGAAGTTTTAGGTCGTTACGAGCATACCAATATCCATATGGCCATACGCGACGTTAATTTGACTTTTTAAGGGTTAAAACAGAACGATTTTTCCTTAATTTCTTTCCCTTCTCTTCAGCTAAAACATCCCTAAACCCTACCAAATATCCCACTTAAAGATTCTAAGCGTCCCGAACGTACGAGAACGCGGAATAGAAGCTAGACACGAGTAGAGACAGGATCACCGGCTTACGATAGAAGTAGCTTGATTTTCAGGTTTGTGCTAGTTTGATGTCTTTTGCCACTTTTTGGCTTATGGTTATTGCCTTATGACTTGAATGAAGTCTAGGCTTATGATTTTGATACGCATGATATCATTTTGTTATGATATGTGATTGATGTCTATTCCAATGCTTGGAATGTTATATTTTCCTTGCTTGATGATATGTTAAATGCCCCATTCTTTTAGCACGAGGGGTATATGTGTAAATAACATGATAGCATGTATCATGATGATGGATGAAGGGGAAAAGAGGGAAAAGAAAATGAGAAATGAGGGCAGAGCTCAGCTCTGGGCACACTGGATCACTATATGATGATAGAATTCCTTCGGGAATCATTAGATATATGACCTCCCGAGAAGGGAGATGAGTCTCGAGACCTATAGTAGGATTGAGTGCAGAGTACTCCACAGTTATATGGCCTCCTACGGGAGATGAGTACCGGTACCTATCGGGATCCAGTGTGTGCGAAAGGAATGTGTACAATTACAGGAAAACAAGAGTGGATGAGTGAAAAGAGAATGAGGGAGACTGCCAGGTGCAGTTGCATTTGCATTGCATAAATGCTAGGTTGCGATGTTTTATGTTATGATGCTTGTTAAGGATTACTCTGTGATGTATATTTGGTTATCTATGTTGCTAGCACCACTGAGTTTATCTCAGCATTTGTCATTTGATGAACGTAGGTTCAGAGCCCACTGGTGAGCGTTCAGAGAAGGATTAGAGGTTGTCAGCTGAGGCATACTGATCTCGACTTGGTACGGGACTTCTGCGGCATACTCTGATCCCCTTTTTAGTTATGTAGCTAGGGTGGCAGTAGTTATGTAATTATTGAATAGCTTTTGGTGGTATTATGTACGCACTCACACATTGTATAACAGGTTTATATATATGAGATACAATATGGCCTGTTATTGTATGTTGCTTGAGTGTATATTAAGTTTATCCAGGGTATGTTACGCATCACGTTGCTTTTGTGGCACGACCACCATTACGCTTAGAGACGTGTCCCCATACGACGTCTGCACGATGCATCCCTTGTGGTGCAGGCATTGGTCTTCTTCTGGGGGCCGCTGTCTGTGTCACGGGAGCATGTCCTCCTGGGTATGGGCCGGGTGTGACAAGGTTAGCTTATGTTCTTTTTTTGGTTTTAAATAACTATGAATGCTTTTGATCTCATTATCTAATTCAATTAGGAAATTGAATAATCCCTAGTATGCTATCAATGGGAGTTATATGTATAGTTGAATTGGAGCATTCAAACTAAGAGTTCCTTTGAAGATATTTACATGAAGACTTAGTTTCCCTTAAAGGATTACTTATTAGTTTGATCAAAGTGAGATCAAGGAGGATTGGAAGATTCGCTTGATGTTTCTGAAAGAATTTAGTCATCTTTATCTTATGAGGAAAGTTTTGATGCCATTGGATATTCCAAGGTAATAACCAATCAAATATAAACATAAATTTGACTTAAGTGTGGTAGAGTATTGATTCCTAAATTATTGATCTTATTTAATTCTTACGTATGAATTTGATAGTTTATGATTTATTTACATCATCTTTTTAATTTATTAAATTTAATTCTGGAACTCATATTTTTGGTTGCTTGAACAAATTGAGCTAGATTATAAGTGGATTAACTAAAGTCCTTATGGGATCAACAACCATATTACAATGAGACCATGTGCTTGCGGTTTAGCTTTGTAATGTGTTTAGGAAATGATCAATGCTTCAAATAGTAGCTTGAAGCGTGAACATGCATATATCTACATCTTCCTTGTGCTTAATTTAATCAGTTAATAATTGAAATTTTCTTGAATTGAACTCTAGACCTTTAGGTTATAGAGGCTCTAATACCATGTCAAATAATCGTTCAAACTAAAAAACTTAAGCTATTAAGTGAGGTCTGTGAATGATTTATATATAATAAGTGATGTTTGAAGGTACCTTACTTGTAGCTTTCCCTTGGATTAGTTTCATGCTAAATTATCCAAATGTCCAAATACTCTCTTAAAATGGAGTAAATCATTGGGATGTAATGCAAAAAGGATAATACTATTTATTAAAAGAGGATTTCTAAAACTACATAAGAGTGAACATGTAGAAGAATATAAATTAAGGAGCAAGATCTTTTAAAGAAGTTAAACTCTATTTGGAAGTAAGAAGAACTATAATGGTTTTAAAAGTCTTGTGTCAATTGGCTTACTATAGGTAATAGAAACTCTAAATTCTTCCATGCCTCTACTATCCAATGGCGACAATGTAACCAGCTGATAACGCTTAAGAGCTCCAATGATAGATGACTTACAACAAACTCTTTACTCAGCTATGAATGTTTGTAAAATAGTAAATTCAACATAACAATTTTTTATTTGAAAACATTCATTTATAGAATTAAATGAAAGTTTTTAATGTAGTAAATGAATTTTTAATCATAGAATTATGATAATACTAAAAAGTAATTTTAACAATTTTCATTTTTGAAATGTTTTTATTATAGTTGTTATGATAAATATTTTTTATTTTTAAAAGGTTTTTATTTTATATAAATATTGTACAAATGTATAACTATATATTAGTTAGTTCTTTTTACATTTTCACTAAATTTTATATTAATCGATACAAAACCTATTTTTTTAAAAAGGATATTGTACTTCCCCTTTAAAAAAATTTTATTAAATATTTAAGAGCAATAGTTAAATATCAAATATGATTAAAATTATAATTTTAACATATTAATGGATATGATTTGAAACTTTTTTAAATATAAAAATTGAAATTAATTGTGATAAAGGAAGGTCTTTATGTTAAAAAGAGAAAAAATAAATTAAAGAAAATAAATATGATAATAGAAGAAATAAATGAGGGGATACACTTGGTAATGGAAGATGGAAGAATGAATAAGAGGGTGACACTATATATATATATATTATATTCTCGATTCAAAATTTATTAAGTTTATTATTGTAAGCGACCCCTCCAAAGATTTGATCTTGCATCTATCCCTAATGAATCATATATTAGATTGTAAACTGATACGAATTCATCATAGTTAAATCATGTATTTTTGTTATTGGATTAATTCCTCCTCATGGAGGCTTAAATCAAGTCCAAGCCCATGTTTAAGCCTAAGCCCACCAAATCAAATCTTAGATTTAATTTTCAAATCAAATCTCATATATTGGATTTTGCTTGTATAATAAGCACTCTTTACCTATAAATAGGCTTACATTCTTCATTTGAAAATCATGGAAAAAAATTCAAAGCAAAGAAAAAAGGAACTTATTTTGAGAGAAAAAGAGAGAGCTTAGGAAATTTATTTTTTCTAAAGGGTTGGGGAGTGACAAAATAGTACGGTTATAATTTTAGATTAGGAAACATCTTGTGAACTACTATTTTGATTTAGTCTCTATGTACCTGCTATTTGATATAGTGAAAGAATATTTAGAATTTATCATGTGAATGTAGCCTAAAATTAAGGGCTAACCATATTAAATTTTTGGTATCCATGTTTAATCATTTTTACTTTTATCTCATTTAAATTTATTCGTTGCACCCAATAAGTGGTATTAGAGCCTTGGTTTGTACCGAGGGTACTATTCATCAGGTCCTATGGTGAAATTTTATATATACCTATTTTGTCAAATTTTAACATTCTCATTTCATTTTTGAGATTAGTTTCTCAAATTTGATTTATTTTTTGGTAAAAATAAAGGTGAAGACAAGCAAATGGTTAATTTGAATAGCATGAACTATTGTATATGGCAAAGTAAGATGAAGGATATCTTAATGGTCATAAAGATGCACCTGCCAGTATTTTCTACAACCAAGCCGAATGATATGTCCAACAAAGAGTGGGAATTTGAGCATGAGCAAGTTTATGGTTATATTTGATAATTTATTGATGATAATGTGTATAATCACATTTGTAATGATACTCATGCAAGAATATTGTGGAATAAGTCAGAACAGTTGTATGCTTCAAAGACTAGTAATAATAAATTATTTTATTAGAAAAGTTTATGCAAGTGAAATAGCAAGAAGGTACTTATGTGGTTGATCACTTGAATAACATGGAAGGGATTATTGATCAATTGTCAACAATAGGCCTAAAGTTTAATGATGAAGTAATTGCTTTGATAGTGTTGGCTTCTTTACAAGAATCCTAGGAGACTTTGAAAGTGTCATTAACAAATACTATACAAAATAGTATAGTAAATATGGAGTCTGTTAAAAGCAGCATTCTGAATGAAGAGATGAGACATAGATCACAGAATTCAACCTCTTTATCACAATATGATATTCTCGTTATAGAAAATAGTGAAAGAAGTCAATTCAAAGGTTCAAAGCCAAGAGAAAAAAGGAGAGGAAAGTCAAATAACTATGCAAATGTCAAGTGTCATTACTGTAAGGATAAAGGCCACATCAAGAAATTTTACTGAAAAATCCAGAAGGACCAAGAGAAGAATAAAGGCAAGGATGTGAAGAGAGAAGACAACAATGATGATGAACATGATAACATTATCGAATTTAACATTGTTATCGACATTGAAATAGTTTAGCAACCTAAAAGACCAATTAGGTGATTAACAGTGGAGCTATCATTCATATTACATCTCATAGACAATTTTTCTCATCTTATACATTAGAAAAATTTGGTATTGTTAAGTTGGGAAATAGAAATCTATCAAAAATATTTGGCAAAGGAGATGTCTGCTTGGAGACAGAGAATGGAATGAGGCTACTATTGAGAGATGTTAGGCATATTCTTGATATGTGCTTAAATCTGATTTCTACAGGCAGGTTAGATGATGAAAGCTTTTGAAATACTTTTGAAAATGGAAAATGGAAGCTCATTAAAGCCTCCTTGATAGTGGTTAAAGGTTAAAAGCAATCAAGATTGTACTTGATGTAAGCAAAGCTCTCCAATGATGTTGTAAATGCAATGGAGAATGATGATACAATTGATTCGTAGCATATAAGACTTGGTCATATTAGTGAGAAAGGGATGTCTCAACTTATAAAAAAGAATATGTTATCTGGTTTAAACTAGATTCATTTGAAGAAATGTACAAACTGTCTAAAAGGAAGCAAAATAGAGTTTCTTTCAAAAGTTCCCCTCTTTTTAGAATGAAGAATGTATTGGATCTAATTCACTCAAATTTGTACAGACCATTGCCTAAGTCATTTGATAATGCTCAATACTTTATGACTTTTATTGATGATCATTCTAGAAAGACATGGGCTTATACTTTGAAATCAAAAGATCAAGTGTTAGATATGTTCAAACAATTTCATGCCTTGGTTGAAAGACAGACTGGGAAGATGCTAAAGTGCATCAGGATAGACAATGGTGGAGAGTATATTGGATCATTTAATGTTTATTATAAAGAGCATGATATTCAACATCAGATGATACCTCTTAAAACACCAAAAGTAAATAGCCTAATTGAAAGGATGAATAAAACTTTGATGGAAAGAGTTTTATATTTACTTTCATAGTCAAAGTTGTTTAAAACATTTTAGGGTGAAGCTTTACTTGCAGTTGTGTATGCTTTAAATCTGTCACCTTGTGTCCCTCTTCAGTATGACATTCTAAAAAAATTATAGTCAGGAAATGATGTTTCTTGTGATCATTTGCGGGTGTTTAGGTGAAAAGCCCTTGTTCATATACTTAAAGATGAAAAAATGAAGCTTGATGTCAAGACACGATAATGTATTTTTATTAGTTATGGTCAAGATCAGCTTGGCTATAAATTCTATGATCTAGTCTATCAAAAACTTGTAAGGAGCCATGATGTTATATTTGTCAAAGATCAAACTATTAAAGATATCAACAAGGTAGAGAAGGAGATTTTGAATTTTGTTGATGATCCAATAAATTTCCAATTAAATCCTCCAACAGTGGTGCCAAGGCAAGTTAGAGAAGAAATGTAGAATGATCAACCAAATGATGTCAATACAGAAGCTCCCGATGAAATTAACTAGAGGATGATGATGGTGTTCATATTCAACCACCAACACCTATAGATTCTTTAGTTACATTAAGAAGATCTGATAGAAATAAACAACCTTCTACTAGATATCCAACTGATAATTATATGATACTAACTAATGGGGGAGAACTTGAAAGCTTTGATGAAGCTATGAATAGTGAATACAAGAAGAAGTGGATTCAAGTCATGCAAGATGAGATGAAATCCTTGCATGAGAATAGAACCTTTCAGTTGGTGAAGTTGTTAGAAGGTAAGAGAGCTTTGAAAATAAATGGGTGTTTAGAATCAAGCATGAAGAACACAACAACCATCCTCGATTCAAAGTCAGGTTAGTTGTTAAAGGGTTCAACCAAAAGAAGGGTATTGACTTTAATGAGAGTTTTTCACTAGTAATGAAAATGACATCCATTTATACTATGTTAGGGTTAGTTGCAAGTCTTAACCTTAAAATTAAGCAAATGGATATGAAAAGTGCCTTCCTACATGGGGATTTAGAAGAAGAAATATACATGGAGCAGTTAGAGAGTTTCAAAGAAAAATGCAAAGAGGATTATATTTACAGATTGAAGAAAAGTCTATATGGATTGAAATAGGCACTAAGACAATAGTATAAGAAGTTTGAGTCTGTTATGGGGAGCAAGGCTATTAAAAGACTTCTTCATATCATTATGTATTTGTGAAGAAATTCTCTGATGATGATTTTATTATTCTATTGCTCTATATAGATAATATGCTGATTGTCAAACATAATGTTTCTAGAATCAATAATCTGAAGAAACAATTAAGCAAGTCTTTTACCATGAAAGACTTAGGATCAACAAAATAGATTCTTTGTATGGAGATTATCAAAGACAGAAATACTAAGAAGTTATGGTTATCACAGAAAAAGTACATTGAAAAGGTACTTTAGAGGTTCAATATGGACAAAGCTAAAATGGTTAGTTGTCCTCTTTCTAACCATTTTAAACTAAGTTATAGAGAGTGTCCTTCTACAGATGAAGAGAAGGAAGAAATGTCCAGAGTGTCATATGCTTCAGTAGTTGGGAATTTAATGTATATTATGGTATGTACACGACCGGATATTGTTCACTTGATTGGGGTGGTGAGTCAGTTCCTTTCAAATCCTAGAAAGGAGAATTAGTCTACAATTAAGTGGATTCTCAGGTATTTGCATGGAACATTTAAAAAGATGTTTATGTTTTGGCGAAGCAAAGCCTATGTTAGCTAGTTATATAGATGTAGATATGGTTGGAGATATTGACTCAAGAAAGTCTATATCAAGTTACCTGATTACGTTTGCAGGGGGAGCTATGTCATGACAATCAAAGTTACAAAAGTGTGTTATACTTTTTATAACTGAAGCAGAGTTTATAAACAAGAAAATTATCAATTGTTTTATGATAGTCAATGCATTTTTCATCTTGGTAAGAATGTTTCCTTCCACTCACAATCAAAGCATATTGATGTGAGATATCATTGGATCAAAGATGTATTGGAAATGAAAAAACTACAACTAAAAAAGATCCATGTTGATGAAAATGGATCAGATATGATGGAGTCCACCATGTAGTCGAAAGGGGGAGATTTGTTGGATTAATTCCTCCTCATGGAGGCTTAAATCAAGTTCATGCCCATGTTTAAGCCCAAGCTTACCAAATCAAATCTTTAAAGATTTGATTCATAAAATCAAATCTTAGATTTGATTTCCAAATTCAATCTCATAGATTGGAAAGCATATTGATGTGAGATATTATTGGATCAAAGATGTATTGAAAATGAAAAAACTACAACTAAAAAAGATCCATGTTGATGAAAATGGATCAGATATGATGGAGTCCACCATGTAGTCAGAAGGGGGAGATTTGTTGGATTAATTCCTCCTCATGGAGGCTTAAATCAAGTTCATGCCTATGTTTAAGCCCAAGCTTACCAAATTAAATCTTTAAAGATTTGATTCACAAAATCTAATCTTAGATTTGAAAGAAAAAGAGAGAGCTTAGGAAATTTATTTTTTTTAAAGGGTTGGAGGGTGATAAAATAACTGAGGTTACAATTTAGGTTGGGAAATGCCTTATGAATCACTATTTTGATTTAATCTCTATGTGCTATTTGATATAGTGAAAGAATATTCAGAATTTATTTCATAAATATAAGTAAAATTAAGGGTGAATCAAATTAAATTTTTTATATTTATTTTTAATCATTTTTTACTTTTATCTCATTTAAATTTATTTGCTACGCCGAACATTTGCTATTGGTGGAAGATTTGCTTTACTAAATAAGGTGAAAAGGATTGCATTCTCAGAATTTTCCGGATTGAACCTGGTCTGGTTATGCTACCAATCCAAGCAACATATGGTTGTGGCTCTCATATATTTTCTCAATATCTTTTCGGTTTTTTCATCTGCTGCAGAATTCAATCCTTTCTATGACAAATAAACAAAACAACATACATTAATATCACAAAAAACTCACGGCAACATAAATAGATAACTTTCTTTTGTTATTACAAAGCTATGCAGTTTTCGACAGCTACTACTAATTAATTTGTGTACTTTTCCGGTGATATCAGTGCTATATTAATCATCTGAAAATAGAGGATAAATAAGAATATAGAATTAATTTTTTTTGCATAAATATAACATAAAAATAAATTAGGAAAAAAGCTATTTCAATATGGACACTTCTCTTTACCTAAATTACATAAATATAATATATAAATTTAAATTCATATCAAATACTGAATTTTGTTATGACTATCTTAAGTTAAATTAAATTAAATTAATGAAATATTTTTAATTAAATATTAAAAGATAAATCATCTTTATATAAATAACAAATTAATCAAATATTAATATAATCATTCAGATTATATGTAATTAAGTTAAATATAAAATATATATACTTATAATTAATTAACTATAATTATTAATTATACTATTAAGATAAATAATTATCAATAATTTATTATTCTATATTGACTAAATTAAATGATGATCAATGATGATTTAAATGATATTTTACATAGGTTTAACTAATATGAATTACATTGAATTTTAGAATTTAGATAATGGAAAAAGAACATATTATTTTTCTTTTCTTTATGCTGTCTGTCCGTTGCTTACAAAAGCTTTTTTTATCGATAAAGAAAAGGAAGAGAATAATATCGGCAGTGATGTACAGGTCTGGTAAACAGAACTATGAAGATGCAACTTCACTAAAATGGCTTTTCAGGGTGAGAAAGGAGCAGGAACTTGGAAGGAATTGATATATATTTTCATGATTGAACCTGGCCATGATATTGGCTACAATGAAATTGCATCAAAATGTACTGTGTCAACCAATTAGGGTTTCAAACGTAAAGAGGCTCATAGAAGAGAATATATGAGCGTGGTCCTGCTTCTCAGTGTTAAATGCTGTTTTTGTTTGCATTACGTTATAAGAAAAGATCGACAATCTGTGGATCAGAATAAGCTGATGAATGAAAATGAAATCAAAGAGACAGAAATCATAAGAACCTAGGATTCCATCCGTCACTCATTTCACTATCCGTAGTTAACTTAGCCTGCATTCGCGTCCAGTTTCACTGTAACCTGCACACTATAAATAGCTATCTGCAACCCAAACTACTGATAAAAACCAGACAAGCGTACTGAGGAAAAAAGACTGAATAAGATGGATATAGCAATAGCATAGCATCAGGTGTCCCCTAGAGTTCCCTTGAGCACTTCATTGGGATGAATTTGAATAAACTTCATTAATTTCTTCCTACTGAAGTGTTTGGGGGAACTCTTGGTGCCATTTGATAACTCAACCCCTTCGGTTATTCCTTTCCGCTTTCCAGGTGTATTGCTCTCTTTCCTACACACGCACACGTGAAATAAACCATTGTTGGCAATGATTTTGTTGGGCGCGAAGTTTCTCCATGAAATTGTGCGTTAGTATTTGATTTTTGTAGTTGTTGCAGTTGTCGACACTAAATTCACTCGCTTGCCCATTTTCAATTATCGGCTGGTATATATGCAGTATCTCGTGGATAATACCACAGACATTGCTTACTGAAGATGTGATATTCTCTTATTTTGCTGCAAGAAATTGTGCAGGCTTGTGAAGCTTCAAATGACAGTCTAAGAGCAATTCAGAGGAATGATTCATCATGATAAGAACAGCCTTGTAGTGGTACCAACTCAAACAACCCCATTAATCCAATTCTTCTTCAAGCAATTTCTTAAATTCAAGATTATATTACCCTTTTTTATGTCTGAACATATGATGGCAGCTGCTTCAGTAAGAGTTCTAGCTAAATGAACCACATAATTCCATAAAAAGATAGTAGTTAGGACCAAATAATGCTATCAGATTAATAGAAATATTGCAATTGAGGATTTTTCCCAATTTGGGTTAAGGTTGGCTGTGACAAGTGAATTGGGCTACCAGTTTTACTAACAGATGGGTTGAAAAAATGAATTGATTGTTAAAATGACAGCCGAGCCCAACCCAACCAAAAATAAAAATAATTAATAATAATAATAATACAAGCAATAATATTTTAATAATAATTATATTAAAATTATTTTTATTAAAAAATTTTACTAGTATTATTATTATTTGTAATTATTTTTATTACAATTAATTAAAGTTATTATTATTATTTGTATTATTATTTTTAATTAATAATAATAATAATCATATTAAAATTAACTTTTATTATTAATGTTATTATTATTTTTATTTATAATTATTGTTAATAATAATAATACTTGATGTCATTATTTTTAATTATTAATAATAATAATTAAGTTAAAATTATTTTCATTAAAAAAATATTGTTACTATTAGTATTATTACTATTACTATCCGTAATTATTATTATTATTATTATTATTAATTACAATTATTATTATTATTATTTATTAATTAATTAATTAATTAATAATCAATCCACATATTTTACACAGCCAAGAATTAATACGAACAATAATTAATAATTAATAATAATAATAATAATTACAAATAATAATAATACTAAGACTAACAATAATCTTTTAATTAAAATAATTTTAATATAATTATTATCAATAATAAATAAAAATAATAATATCAATTATTATTATTGAAATTAATAATAATAATAACACTAATAATAAAAGTCAATTTTAATAATATTGTTTTTAATAATTAAAAATAATAATAATAATAATAATTGCAATTAATATTAATAATAATAATAATAATAATAATAATAATAATAATTTTTAAATAAAATCAGTGTTATTATTATTATTAATTATTTTTATTTTTGGGTTATACGGTTCATTATTTTTATAGTTCATAGTTCATTTTATTTGTCTGCCAGATAAACCCGACTGTTAGTTTAATCGACTGCCCTCAACATTTTTTTCATCTTAAATTTAGAACTTTTGAAAGTAGCATTTGAGGGAGAGTCTTGCAGGCAATGGATCTCACACCTAATAGTAAGATATTAATACAAGCTAATTGATATTTTGACTTCATCTACTTGATACTAGCTCGGCACATTCAGAATTCATGGTTTTATAAGTAGTTTCTACACGGTGGTAGTAGTTGAGAATCGAAAACTTAACAGGTTTTTTTTTGTTACATTGGTTGAAACATCATTGACATATCATTAGTGATAATCATACTTTGGTTATGTTTTGTGGAGCAGAAAATCCCAACTTACAAAGTTCTGGAACTATTCAAGCAAAACACTGCTATAATTATAGGAGTAAGTCTTTTTCTTAGACTTTGCAATCATGGCCAGAAGCTTATTCAATATGTCCTAATCATCACCTCTCTGCAACTCCCTATAGAAAACTTGGAAGAATCATAACCTAGCACTCGGTCATGCCTTGTATTTCCAGCATCCAACAATTCCTTCTCTATATATCCCAATATCATGTTATTCAGGATCATGATTGTATCAGCGTGCTTCTCCACCTAAAGAAGGAAACAATTTTCTGTTTTTTTTTTACTATGTGGTGGGTGTGGGACTTTGTTGAAGAAAGGATGCTCAACCAATTCTTCTACCTTTTAGCTGGTTTATTCTTCATATATAGCCCTTACTGTCTTTTAACATGAATTTCAATTTCAAAGTTATGTGTGAATTTAAATACCCTCGTGTTTTGTTTTCCATTATAAGAGTAGATGGTATCCAAACGCTAGAAGAGAAGACAAAGAATTCCTCAGTTGCTCTGATAAGTACCGTTTTCATTTCACTCAACAATATGATTAGGATGAACTCGCACGTCAAATCAAATCAAATCACAGATAAAGTGGGTGATTATCCACTTCAGGAAAGGAACACCTGTTATGGCTGGTGGTGATTTGTCTGCTTAATATTCAGTTGCTTCCTCTGGGTCTTTGGTCAACCATATGCTTGATTATAATACACGTGTATTACAAGGGCATATACTTGTATTACTTGTATGTTTTCTTTTCTCTTCTAAATTCTTCTCCTCTGCCTTCCCTTTTATGTTTCTGTTGTGATTCTATAAGGGTCATAACAACACCCCGAGCTTTATGTTGAATTCGCAGAAAGGTCTGAAACTATCTGATCGAGTAAAAGCTGGTTGAGGAAAATTTGGTATTATAACTTTGAGATTGTTATTATAAATTAGGGTTATTGGTTGATATCCTTCTCGTATTCTTCCTAGCATCGGCTGTGCTTTACATTACAAACGGAGGAAAGCTTTCCTTCTAGAGAAAGAGGAAAGAAGAGATTAAAGGAAGATGGTAAACTCATTGGTGGTCAACGCGTATCCTTGTTCGAGCTGCAGATTTGGCTCCAAAGGGCCCAACATGGAGAGAGATATAACTCCGCCGCTGATCGTCTCGCTCATATGAAAGTTAAACTATATGAAGGAGGGTGTGAGAACAAATGTTGACGCAATTTTTTCGGTACAGTAGCATAATCATCGTCTCATACTTCTGCAAATTGTCAACATATTTTGCAAACAGCTTGTTGGGCGTTTAAAGCCTGGAGATAATGAAATTAAAGGTCTGATGAAGGCCAAATTTCTAAACCATCTTGTATCCAGGTTCCTTCATAATCTCTGTAGAAACAGACTGGCTTGCTGTCAAAATAATTCTTCGTTATTTGAAGGGTCTGCATTATGGTTTACATCTTTCCAGAAGTCAGGCCACAATGTAGATTCGAAGAGGGCGTTCGATAAAGACAGTTAAATCAACTACGGGGTTTGCTATTTACATCATTTCAGTTTGGTATATGGGGAACAAAATGACAGCCGACGATAGCAAAATTGTTGACTTAACCTGAGTGCAGGCTGTTGACACTGCTGCCACGGAATTTGTTTGGATTCAGTCCTTGCAGAATTAGGCTTTTGGCCAATCATAAAAATAGGTGCCGAATCATATGGTGACACGATATTGGCGGTACTTATCCGGTCTCCCGTTCCAGTTTTCTGCTTCTGGAAGAAGCATATTGAGGCATAGTTTCATGTTATTAGTGATTTGGTCTCCAAGAACATGCTACAAGTTTGCCGCCTCTCGTCCAATGATCAGATTGCTTATCTTCTCATCAAGGCAATGTCTAAAGGTCGGCATCAGAAGTTGCATCATCAGCTAACAATTCGATCATTACCATGTTCAGATTAATGACAAGTAATAGGGATAATTGTGAACTCTTGTGTTATCCAGTTGGTCAAGATAGTTTTGTATTCTATTCTATCTATACCTTCTCTTATATCCTTCACTGTATAAATATGTAATGTTGTATCTGTAAATTCATCCATAAGAAACAATTGTTTTACAAACATTTATGAGTTTTTGCAATTTTATTACTCTAGTTCAAATGATAAATCAGTCACATAAGATAAAAGTCTAAGTCAACTAAATTATCATTATACCTAGGGAACGAGGGACGTGAGGTTACAGATATCTTATGTTAGAGAGTATAAGATTATTACAAAAAGGTACAGAAAGAAAGGTTTGTCAGCCGTTCCACAAGAATTTTCCCGGGACCAAAAAAGATATATATTTCATGCCTGTAATTGATGGTCATAAAGGCTGCAGCCCAAGAATTCAATGCCGAGAATTATCTAATAGGCCGAAGAGGGCTTGATAATGTTCGTAAAATATGTTTCAACTTCTTTTCAATACAATGAATGCGGCTATATCAATCTTGTGGTTGGTCGGGAGTTTCTCTCTCTAGAATTTTTGGGCAATTTTTCTCTCTCTAGAAAATCATCAAAATTCGATTATCAACTACTATGGGATGGGTTTCATCTGATCATTACTTTTGACTTATTGTTACTGTTGGGAATCTGCTCATCACGGACGGGTTTTATACTTGTTTTGGCTGATTGGCGCTCATTACTTTTGTTTTCCCTCTCCCTTTAGGAGAGGCTCGGCGGACGAGGTGAGCTCTGCTCACGGTTTGGTTATAAAACCTAGGTTGTGTTTTGAGTTTTTTGCAGGTGTCGTCTGTTACAAGCTCGCCTCCTCTTCTCCGTGGTTGTGGTTAGGGTTGGGCTGTGGTCTGTTCGTTCAAGCTCATCTCTGATTCTTAGTGGTTGTGGTTAGGTTTGGGCTGTGGTTGTTCGTCAATCTCCAGTTTTGCTTTCGGCTGTTGGTCTACGTGTGGGCTGATTTTAGCGTTTGGGTTTGTCATTCTCTTCTGGATTAGTTGGAATCAGTTCCGATTGGTGGGTCTAGGTGATTCACTTCCTCCCTTGAGTTTTTAATTGGGGTTGTTTGTTGTCATTTGGGGCTCGATCGGGATTCGGTTTTCACTCTCCTCAGTTGCAGCTTCGGTAGTGGTGTAGTTTGTCTGGTTGATTTAACGGTGCTCCGGTTCGGTGGGTGGTTCTGGGGCTCTTCTTGACTGCCTCCGATGATGTATAGTGCTGTCTCGGCGGAGTTGGGGCTTTCCGTTTAGCCTAGTTACGGTATCGTGTTGAGAAGAGCTGGGTTCCCTGTTGGCTTGTGAACGGTGTCGTTTTGCTGGAATACGGCATCGTTTTGGGAGCAGCTGGGATCTCTGCTTGATCTAGCATACGGTGTCATCTCGTTCTGTTGACTTGATCAATGCTTTATGGAAGGTGCCTGTTCAGTCCTTGCCACATCAAGCGGCGTCGTTTTTGGAATTTCAATACGACTTCGTTTTGAGTGCTGCTGGGAGTTCTTTTGGGTATTCGATACGGTGCCATCTCTTGTCTCCTATGCCCTCGATACTCTAACTTGATGGGTAGAAGAGATAAGTCCAAGAAAGGTGTCAGCTCCTCTGGTCTCCACGTGGATTTGGCTTGTCCTAAGGCCAATTCCTCTGTCAAGGGGAATAAGGACGTGGTCGATGGCCCACAAGCTCCGTACGACCCCGTTTTGACTAGTGATGACTTTAATATCTCTATTCCATGTAATATTTCTGGCGCGCAAGGTATCGGTGGGACATTTGGACATGATTTGGAGTTGGAGGTTGATCCACATACGGTTTCCTCTCCCAATTTGACTGAGGATGGTATCCCTATGACTGGCATATTGGCTCCACCTGGTCCAGATGGAGGTGTGCTTCTTGTAGATTTATCCACTTATATAAGGGAGGTGGGTATTAGTGAATTGCCTCAGGGACTCGAGAAAGGAAATGTAATTGAAGAATCTATGGTGCAACAAATGGCGGAGGCAACTCCAACAGTTGGCAATGAATCCATGAACACGATGTTACCGAAGGTCTCTGTGTCAGGCCTGACGAAGGAAGCCCTCATTGCTCCCAATAATAAACCTTCCTACGACGGTTTATTTAAGGATAATCGTCAGGTGGATAAAGGATTTAAATTGCACCACGTTGACGTGGGAGAAGATGTAGAACTTGATGAAGATGACTTGGTTGATGTGGAGAAAACATGGGGTTGGTGCGCAGTGGGGTCATTTTCAGGCCGCTTTCCTAGGATTAAGGCTTTACAGGGATTGGCTAATCGATGGGGTTTCAGATGCAGAATCTTCCTGCATCACCAAGGGTGGGTGATCTTCAGCTTCGAATCAGAGGATGACAGAACTTCAGCTATAGCAAGAGGGCCCTACCTAATTAATGGAAAGTCTCTCTTTCTCAGGAATCTGCCTTACGGTTTTAGCTTCTCCCATCACGAATTCATGCAGGTCCCGGTTTGGATTCAATTGTCGAACCTTCCTATGGACTGTTGGGGGCCTAAAGCATTGAGTAAGATAGCTTCCAAAGTCGGTGTCCCTTGTGCGTCTGACAAGGTTGCTCGTAGCAGAGAGAGAATGGCTTTCACCAGGATTTTGGTTATTTGGATATCTCGGAGGAACCTGTTTCTTCTTTCAAGGTTTCTCTTCCAAGGGGTGTTGCTTATGAACAGAGGGTGGTTTACGAGAGCTTTCCGAATTTCTGCTAGCATTGTAAGAAATATGGGCACAACTGTTTCTCTTGTCAAGAAATCGAGGCTCTGAGGAAGGGTAATGAGGAAGGTAGCATGGCGAGTATGGAAGTCGAGGCTGCCAAGTGCTCTAATTCCTATAGGAAATCGGATGGGATTAGAGAAGAGACACATTCTAGGTATCTAAACTCTATTTCTCAAGACCCGATGGAGGTGATGGGGGCAAACTCTCAACTTGGTTCAAAAGGGACAAGAGATGATTGTGTGGACCCTATTGATCCTAAGCATGCTCATGTGTCTGCTCCTACGCTTGATAAGGAAAAGAAGAAGATAGCCTATACTCGGCCAATTAAGCGTATCCAGCCTACTCGGATGGATGATAATCTAGATGATGGCTGTCCTTCTAATCCTGGTTTCACGAAGGAAAATGGACCCAGTTGTGGTTCCAAGGCTGGATTGCAAGGGGGAAGTACTGAGGAACCAAGAGTGGGAAGTAAGGAGGATGATTGGATTGTTTCATCCAAAAATTGGAAGGAAAGACAGGGGATTAAGGGAATTGATACTGGGAATGTTAGAAGTATGACCCAAGCATCTGATAAGGGTCTTTGAAATGCTTCAAAGGAGCACCTAGTTCTGGCACAGGCGAGTGTTGAGCAGTGTGGTTCTAGTCGTATTGGGCACAAGGACGCTGGTGATACAATTGCCCGTAGGGCCATATGAATTGCCTCTCATGGAATATTAGGGGTCTTTGTTCTCCCCTTTCACAGAGATGAGTTGTAGATATTATTAAACGGTTTGATATTTCTTTTTTTTTGCCTCTTTGAAACGAAATTGAAGCATGCTAGTATGGATCGTTTCCTCCACAATAGATTGCCGGGGTGGTCTGCTATTCACAATTTTGACCGGATACCAGGGGGCCGAATCTTGTTTTGTTGGAATAGTCTTCTTTTTAGATGCCAGGAGCTTAACATTTCTGATCAGTTCATCCGTTGCCAAGTCTCTAGCCTCGTGTCGGGATTCACTTTTCAAGTTGTTGTGGTGTACGGTTTGTATAGTGTGGCAGATAGGAAGCTCCTTTGGGAAGAACTCATTTCTATCTATGAACAGAGCACACCTCCTTGGATCATTCTGGGAGATTTCAACTGTGTTACTCATGAAGATAAAAGACTTGGCTCCACTAGCAATGATGTTTACTACATGCAGGACTTCGTTGAGTTCCGAAGCTTGCTTCGTTTAGAGGATATCCCTTCCAGGGGCAACCGGCTTACCTGGAATCGTGCCTCTAAGTGGGCTAAGTTAGATCGAGTGATGGTTAATTCGGAGTGGAGAGATTTAAACCTCGATTGTTTAGCTGATTTTCTGCCTTGGGAGCCTGTTTCAGATCATTGCCCGGTTGTCACTAGTATTGGAACCAAAGAGAACTTAGGATGCAAATATTTCAAGTTTTTTAATATGTGGACACGACATGATTCCTTTCCCTCTATTGTAGCTGGTGTTTGGGATCGACAGATGGATGGAAACAAGCAATTCCAGCTTGCTAAGAAGCTCCAAATGCTGAAAGGGCCACTCAGAGTACTTAACAGGAGAACATTTGGGAACATAGTGGAGCGTGCTAAGTCTGCCAATGATGAGTTCAAGCAACTGAACGAAAGTCTTCTTCGTGATCCCAACAACGTTGCCTTAGGTGATCAAGTTCGTGCTGCTCGTCGTAAAGCCATGTTCCTTGAGGAGGCTGAACTGTCATTTATCAGGCAAAAGGCAAAAGTCACCC
>CANYBF010514343.1:0-20796 GCA_948192965.1 Dalechampia spathulata
TGAGAATGATAGTTGAATGTTAGAATATAATGTGAGTTTAATTGGATGGATTAGGGGAAAAGAGGGATAGATGATGGAATAGTGGGGGCATATCTGCAATAAACCCTAGCTGGTCCAGATGGTAGAGTTGGGGTAATCAACTAAGTGGTCTTCCCTGGAATCTAATCTGACAAAGATCCTAATACTGGCCCATGGTTGCCTCCCCATTTGTTTCAGTAATTTTTCCAATTTTACATATATTATACATAAATTTTAAATTTTAATTATTCTTAATTAGATTCATGTTAATTTACTATAAGTATTATAAAAATTTAATTATATTATCCTATCTATAAAATAGTTAAGATTTTAATATGTTAATTTTTTATTTTTATTTATATTATACATGTTCTTCAATTCATATGATATAAGTTAATCATATTACATAAGTTATATTAGATTATATGAATCAAATTTAGATTGGATTTCAATTTAAAAAGTTTTAACATTTAATTTTAAATTATTTATATTTATTTATTAATATGATTTCACATGGAATAGAATAGTAAGTCAATTATTAAGTTACGTGGGAGAAAGGTATTTGGTTGTTTATAATGAAATAATGAAACCAAAAATGAAAATTAATTTATACATAAATATTTTTTAACAATAAATATCTCACAAATAATTAACCGTAAAACAACTGATAAATGTGATTATGACAATTAATTTCACGACATACGACGACGTATTATGATAGACTGCCTGAAAGTTTCAACGGTAGACCTGACTTCCTGCTCAAAAGGAAAAGAAACCCTGAATTTCCGATGGAATGGATCTTAGTCTAATGGGTCTAGGCAAGACCGGAGAGGAAAGGATATGGATCACCAACTAAGCTGGACACTTTGCAATGAAAACCACATGCTGAGATTTCCAAGATCCCATGCACTTCTGCTATGATTTTGGGACATGTTCTGTATCACAACGTACTGAGAAAAATTTCAAGATTCTTGATCAAGATCATGATTTTTTTTTTGTTTTGTCAATGATTGGCGGCTTTGTCAGTTTAACTACAGATTCCTGAAAAAAAGCAACCGTTTATGAAATACCCTTCACTCAAAGTTAATTATCTATAAAACTCCACAATTGATGGAGCTGGAAATCAAGACGTAGAACAATGAGGTTCCTTATACAATGCCATGACTTGTGGAAGAGGTCATGTGGGCAGTACATATACACACACATATATATATATGGGATGGTGTATTATTGTTGGTCAGCTCCCAGGAATCCGGTTGTTGACTACCCTGGATAGCACCTCTATTTTTGACAGCGAGGATCGGATCGCACGTTTACCTTCCATTGTTTTACAGGTGGTGCTGTGCTGCACCTACCTGTGTCTATGGTGACTTAAGCAGACAGCTGACATTTCATGGCTGTTCTTCCTTTTTTTTTTTTTTTTAAAAAAATGATGATATATGATTAATTAACATTTGTTATCAAAATGCCTACTTGATGCCGGAAAAGCTACAATTAACAAACGTTTGTTCTTGTATTATTGAAATTTAAATACTAGTACATAAATGATTTATATTCAAATGGAAGTAGTTTGCTTAATTTAAATATTAGTAATTAATATATTATATAATATATATATATATATATATATATATATATATAAGAAAACAGTGTTTTTGGTATAAAATTCATTATTAACATGGAATCGTTAAAGTGAATGATTTACGTGGACAATTTGGACATGAAATCTTGAAAACGAAGCTTGTTTTGACCATCCATGCAAACTGACAAAAGATCGATGCTCGCGTCTCTTGTCGGCAAAATGTGCATGCTTACTAATATCTGTTCTAAGATATCTAATTATATTATTTTAAATGCATAATATTTTATTTTTAATTTTACAACATTTTTTTATTTTTATTTTTTGGGTAAATTAGGTTGATATATCTTATAGTGCAAAGCTGAAGAATGAACGGTTTGGGTCTAGGAGTAGATTATTAAACTGATCATTTTTTTTAATTTTAAAATTTATGAATTGAATCAAATTAAATATTAATTTGATTTGATTTTTTTAATTTTTAAATTGAATTAAATATTTTTAAATTGAATCAAATTTATAGATTTAATGTATTAAAGCTTTCAATTTACAGGCCCCTGGTTGGGTGAGGACCCTCTTGCACATGCATTATTTATTAGCACTCAGAACTGTAAAATTTGATCCACATGATCAAATCAGTTTCGTACGTAAATTATAAAAAAAAATTAAAGAATTATTATTTCTACTGCTTATTATATGCTTAATCTTCCCTTTCCAATTTTAGGCACAAATATATTTCTCAAACACAGTCAAAATTTATGGAACTATTGCTTATAATAGTAATTTTTAAATTTTTAATAAATATTTAATATAAAGCTCATAATTTAGTGAGAATTTAAAGTAATTGATAGGTATTTTTATAGTTGTAAAATTATTTTACAATAAATTTCAAATTTATAATCGATTATCCTACGAAATACATTTTCGCACATATACGGATCATAATTGTAGCATAAAAGTTTATTAATCTCATAAGAATTAATGTGTTGACTACTAGCTTCAATCAATTATATATTATCTATAAATTTAAAAGTAAATTTTCAAATAAAGATTAAAACTATATTAAATTACTTTAAACAAAAGATAAATTAATAATTAAAACTAAAAAGGATATCTCTAGCAATTTCCAATTATTAGAGTTAAATATTTGAATAGGATATGATATGGTCAATTAATGACAATTAATATTAAATGAAATGATATTTGTGTGAAGATGGATAACAAAAATATTAATTAGTCTCTTCCAAGGTCTAACTAATCTATTATAATTAATTAATTAATTATTGACTTTTATTATGTTAATTAGTTAATTAAAATATATTAATCATTTTTATCCAAAATTAATCATCGTGAGCTAAATTGTTACATCCACGTTTGACACCCTAGAAGTTTGAGTCTTTCTTTGTATGCTTGTTTGGATGTATAAATATATGTATACATGTTTGGTACGATTGCTTGCGTATGTGCAGTGTATGTATGCTTGTGTGTATGTCATGATGACGTATTGAATGCATCTTTGTACATTTATGAGGTGTGTGCATGATGGCATGCATGTGTGGTAGGTTTTGTGGATGTTTCAGGTGGTTGGGGAGTGAGTTTGAGGGTGAGAAGTGGAGTGTGGAGTGTGGTACGGGCGTACGGGGCTTCATACGGTCGTACCAATCAGGGGAGATGAGGGGGCTAAGGCTCCTGGAGGTCGTACGGGCGTACCAAAGGTGGTACGGACGTACCAAAACTCGTAAGAAGTGAGTTTGTCAGGCTTTTTAAGTTGGTGCGGGCGTATGGGAGGTGATACGGCTGTACGCGACTTAAGTTGAGCTTTTTAACAGCTGAAAAATAAGGGTTTTCATCTGTTATTTTCCTTTTAACGTCCCAAAACCCTAGAAAACACAGAGAAAGGAGGTTCTAGGCACCGGGATAATGCGAGAGCTTGAAGTTGAGGCTAGAGCTGGTTAGCGACGGGATCACGGGCTAGAGATAGTTTTTCTCCAGGTTTGTGCTAGTTATGCTACGTTTGTGCTAGCTTGTGTTCGTTTGGTTCTAGTTATTTGAGCTTCTGCTTGTTTTAGTGGTTCTATGGCCCTGTAAGCCTAGAATTGATGTTTGGGGAATAAATTCCTTGTGATTATGCTTGATTATGCATTTGATGCTTGTAATTATGATTTATGGGTTCCGAGAAGGAACGTATGTGTGACTATTGGTTTCGGGATGGAACGTGTCGTGTGATTCTTGATGTTTGGCTTGTAGAATTGTTATATGACTTGTTCATGCATAATGAATGATGACATAGCATAGCATGGTAAGGGGATGATATAAGGGTGGCGATATGATGGTATGAGATGTGTCGCGGTATGAGAGGTACCGGTATCTATCAATTAGGGGGTGAGATGCTCCTACTGGTGTGGGAGGTGCCAATATTGATTGATAATACGGGGTGAGATGCTCCCTGCACAGGAAAAGAGTGTGAGATGCACCAAACCGAGGGCGAGTGCATTGTGTGATTGGCTGTGTACCTTGTGTATAGGGCTGTGTGCCTGTTACTTGGTTGTGTGCCGTATGACTGATCCATGTGTGATGCCTGTGATTAGTTGTGATATGTGTATGACATATGATGTGTTCCTAGCACCACTGAGATTATTCTCAGCGTTTATCATTTGATGAACGTACGTCCGAGTTCAGAGGGTGAGCAGCGGGAGTAGAGGTACAGTAGCTGGTTCGTGTCTTGGACATCTGGATGGACTCCTGCCGTTTGTCTATTTGTGCATAGACCCTTTTGTATTAGGATTTGGCAGTATACTAAATGTATTGTATAAGAATCTATGTATTTATATATCCAGGGGTTGTTTTGTATTTATTTACTATTTCTCTTTCTGTTTTGAATTTTTATACGAGCATTAGAGTTTAAAATCCCTTGTAGTATAATTATTGTTTTCCTGAGACGGGAAAGTGATGGTTATGCTACGGGATCATGTCATCACTCCTCGGGTCTTGGGTCGGGGTGTAACATAAATTCCTATTCATAGGTAATCTATACTCATGTTCATATTAAGTATTCTAATAATTAATTCATCTTCCAATATAATTAATTATCTAAGAAATGTAATTAAGTGAGTTTAATCCTAATCACATTTATTAAGCATCATTATACAAATCAACAACAAATATCACAATCTATATAAAATCACCATCAATTGATAAAAATCCAAACTTATCCACAATCAAATATCCAAACACCTAATATATTCTTACTCATAATCCATAACTATAAATGATTCAAAGGTATTATTCAAACTGCAATTTCTATCAAGATTAAGAAAGAGAAAGAAAATAATAAAAACTCATACAAGCTTTATCTTCCTCCCTCCTTTGATTCTTCGAAACCATTGAATCTTTTTTGAAACTATATGAATTAATGAAAAGTAAATGGAAATTGCTAGAAAAATCTTAGTGAAACCTTAAGCTAATGATAAAAGAAAAAGGGAGAATGATTAAAGAAAAAAAAAGAGGAATCAAATGAAAATGGTAGATGAATCAAGAATGATGGCTCTCCCCTTCAAATCTAAACAAAATGATGTATTAATATGTTTGAAAGAAATCCTAAATGATACTTTTAATCCTCCATTTTAGATCCAAAAACCCTAATATTACATCCAAATTTCATCCCGAAATTGTGTAGAGTGTCCAACTCAAATTGAGTTAAGTAAGTTGATGAGATTTTTAACATTTTGAAATCAACTTGAGTGAAGTTGGCTCTAACTCAACTCGAATTGAGTGAAAATATTTGAAAAATACAAGAATAAGTCTTTCAAAGCTATAATAGCATAATCCAACACATTTAAATATAAAATATAATGAGATAAAACTATGATTGAGGATTATTATGCATGAAATATAATGATCTCATCAAACTAATAGAATAAAACATATAAAATACAAATAAAATATTAAAATACTAAATAAACTATGTTAAATGTAAAAGTATATGAAAATGCATGAAATATACAAGAAATAAGATGAAAATGTAATAAATAAATGTTAAAAATCATAAGAATGAAGGTTCAAAAATATACATTTTTACTCATATCAATAAGAAAGTTAATAATAATAATCGATTAGATAAAAACTATCTACATTAGTTTTTCTTATTAAGAATATTAAAACTATCTACATTAGTTTTTCTTATTAAGAATTTACAATACTACTATATCATATAGATGATTTATTAATTATATTCGATTTCAAGAATCTAATTGATATGGAGTGTGTTTGATTATATCAGGTTTATGGTTCGATTATCAATTGAATCTTATTTTTTATATTCTAAAAACTCCATAATGGATAAGAATTTTTGTAAGTTATTATCATAATGACGTGACACCATATTTAAAACATTGTTTTCCAACTATTCAAATATAAAAATAAATATTTAATTTCAAAAAAGTGTATATATTTTTATTACATCTCAGTTTTAACTATTTTGTTCTGTCTAAATATTTACTGCCATAAATGCAAAGAATTTATAAGAAAACTCTCACTCTTTATCACATATAATATCGTTCAATTATCAATTAGAATTGAATTATGTACATCTCCATACAATATAATATTATTATATTATTTCATTTAATTTATTATCCTTTTAATTTAATTTAAATACAACATCTAAATAGCTTACTTGATCGCAAAACTGATGTCACTCTCCCACCAAATCAACCAGAAGATCATCACTAGGAAAACCCATAAATATCCAATAGTGTTCTGAGCATGAGGCCATGATTTCAGGCGAAAACAGATCCATAACTGTTAATATTTTAAAAGACAGCAGTTGCAGATCGGATCATATGCAGGGTTGTTTTTATCCTCTTCTTTCTGTTTTTTTGGATTCTTCTAATTATTTTTTCTTCCAATCCATTTAAAACATGGTTATGTTTCCTGTGGATCAGGATGTCTTCACCTGCCATCTCAACTGGACACAGAAAAAAGGAAAACAGATCACTTGGCTTGTCGGATTATTTAATTGTCCTCTTTGCTTGTTGGTCAATTTCTACTCCATATTAATTAATTTAATTCATATATGTAAATATAAATTAAATATATTTCTTGCGTGCTTGAAAAGATGAATGAATAACAAGACGGGAAGTAGAGTAAAGACATGGGAGTACGATCACTCCTCATTGGCAGCCTTTCTTTATTAACTGTTTAATGCCCGAATTTGCATTTATTATTCTGTACATTGAATACTGTAAAATATTTAATTTATTGAAAATTTAATTCCAAATTTTTATAGTATGTTTAATATGAAAATAAATGAATGTCTTAAATAATCATAATAATGAAATAATGGATTAATCTTATAAATAAATAAATAAATAGATAGAATAATATTATATAGTTTGAATATTTTAATAAATAAAAATATTTTAATAAATCAGATCAGTTAATAATTCAATGTTAATAATTGTAAATTCGGGTTCGGATCCATGTGAGGTTTCGGTTTTTCTCAACAATAGCCCCGAGTAAAATTCCAGGAACCAGAGAAGGGGGCGTTGAAGCTACTTAAGGGCAAACTGGTCATTTACAAAATTCAACGGGTCTATATATGACACCATGACGATGTCCGGTCCTGCCCATGCTTCGCCTCCCATTCCCAACGTGAACCAAAAATAAAAAAAGATAAAAACCGAGTCAGTAAACACATCCGGCACACTTATAAACCTGCACAGGGAGAAAGGAAAACAAACCAAAGCTCAAAACAATGGCCATGACCAGCTTCTTACTCTTGCCCATTACATTACTAAGCTTATCAGCCACTTCTACTGTCGTCGACGGCTGTCCACCGTCAGACAGGGCAGAACTTCTTGCTTTCAAGGCATCTCTCCACGAGCCCCACTTTGGTATTTTTAAGTCTTGGACCGGATTTGACTGCTGTCATAAGTGGTACGGCATCAGTTGCGACCCGGAAACCGGCGGAGTCGCTGATATCAACCTTCGCGGTGAATCAGAGGATCCTATTTTTGGAAAAGCCGGTCGGTCTGGTTTCATGACTGGTGTAATTTCTCCTTCAATCTGTAAACTGGAGCGTCTCTCTAGTTTGATCATTGCTGACTGGAAAGGAATCACTGGTGAAATCCCGCGTTGCATCACTTCACTTCCGTTCCTACGCATTCTTGATCTTATCGGGAACAAGATTTCAGGGGATCTTCCAGCCGATATTGGACGTTTGCAAAGATTAACAGTGTTGAACGTCGCCGATAATCTCATCTCTGGTGAGATCCCACGTTCCTTAACTAATCTTTCTAGTTTAATGCATCTTGATCTACGTAACAACCGAATTTCCGGTTCTCTTCCTTGGGATTTTCATCGTCTCAGAATGCTAAGCCGTGCTTTACTCAGCCATAATTATATCAGTGGGACAATCCCCAGTTCTATTTCCAAGATTTACCGTCTGGCAGACTTAGATCTTTCATTGAATAGATTATCGGGTCCGATTCCAGATTCATTGGGTAGAATGGCAGTTCTAGCAACACTGAATCTTGACGCTAACAAGTTATCAGGAATAATTCCAGCAAGCTTGTTTAGTTCAGGCATTAGCAATCTGAATCTAAGCAGGAACGCATTTGGAGGGTATTTACCTGATGTTTTCAGCGTGCGATCTTATTTCACCGTTCTTGATTTATCATACAACAATTTTCGCGGTGGGATACCGAAATCTTTGCCTTCTGCGTCTTATATCGGACACCTGGACGTGAGTCATAATCATCTGTGTGGGAAAATTCCAGCAGGGGAACCATTTGATCACCTTGAAGCGTCGTCGTTTGCTTATAACGACTGTCTCTGCGGGAAGCCGCTCAAAGCTTGCTAGAGTTGGAAATCCATCTACGATAATAAGGGAGGGAGTCTTACTGTTTGTAGTAAAATCTGTAATGTAAGGACAAAGTGTATTTTTGTATTCTTATTTAGATTTTGATTACACGTTTATATTTAACGTTATTAAGGGGAATTAATTGACGTGATTCATGCACGTAATTTTGCATGAGTTGGATATTTTGGTATGGCCAACTCCAATATAATGTCATTTTTCCTAATTTTATATTTACTTGTAATTTTCAACAAAAAAAAAGCATCATAAACAAATTTATAAAATTTCATTTTTCATTCTTAGTAATTTAATTATATGTATGTTTATTCTGAATTTATTAATTAATAATTGGTAGAAATATCATTTTTTTTTAAAAAAAATTTAATGTATCCTCTAAGTTATAGACTCTCATTAAATATGTTCTTTGAAGTATCTTAAAAAATAAATATTTTTTTGCTAATCATTTCAAATTATAAGAATTTATACTCTATATTCCAAGATATAAATAAAGTTGGAGAAAAAGGATTTCATAATTGAAATTTTGGAGAAGATGAATTTTTCATTTAGTCTTTGATATTTACTTTTGCTATAGATTATAATATTATTTTAGAAAAAAATTGTTGCGTTGATAAATAATTAATTATTTGAAATAATAAAAAAATTATCAATTTTTTTTATATAGATTCTTGTTTAATTATAAAAAAAATTGACAAATTTCTCATCAAATATTTCTAAAATGGATCTCATTAAAACACTTATACTAACATGATTTTCAATATTAATATAATAATCAACGTAAATAATTAAAAGTGAATGAGAATATAAAAAAGCTATTTTATAAAACTAAGAAAATCTTAATAAACTTTTTCTAATTTTAATCTTATATTTTTATTCATTTTGTTAATTTTTTTATTATTTTTGTTAATTGATAGTTGAAAGAAATTTAATTAATTTTTATTAAAATCAAGGCTATTTAATTATCTATTTATTTAGTAATAATATAATAAACAAATAATTGAATTGAATGGATAAAAGGGGAGGGACAATGCACGTGAAGAAGCCCCACCGAGATAAAGACTCCACGTGGGCTTGCATTTAAAAAAAAAGGGCCCCAAACGGTGCCAATAGGTTAATAATGAAATCTCCATTTATCGGATTGCCGTCGCCGCCGATCAGCCACCGCTGAACCTTACCATTTCGTAACCCACCACCTACCAACTTTGAAAAAGAGAATTCCTTTCTTGGCACCATTGAAAGTAGAAGCCCTTCTTATAACCCTTATGTTATTACTTGTTAATTAAATAAAATTGCATATACGGGTTATGAATATACCAAGTAGATATTGCAAAATATTATATAGGAAGTTTAAATAGAGGGAAACATTTGCTTGGCTTCTACTTCATTTCAATTCTCACAGAAAGTAAAATGGTGGTTTCAGAATTCAAAGAAGGCAGCATCTACATTGAATATATGCCTTTTCAGATACAGGTATTGGCAATGTGAATCTGACAAATGATCAATAGGGTCGATAAATATAAACCCAAGAATAAATACTAACTATCCTGCATGCAAGACTGTGATCTTGAATTTTTGTTTTCCTTGTGGGTATGGCTATGCTCTTGATTTATTGAAGCCATCCTTATAGAAATATAGACTGCTGCAATCCAAGCTAATTTATTGCATTGCTGGAGCCTGTTTAGGATTCGTCAAGCTTGGATGTTGAAATAAGTAGTGTAAGATTCATCTCTGAAGTAGAATAATGGTGACAGAAGAAAGTTTCTTTTTGCACTCTTTGCGACAAAGCTGATGGCATGATAATTGCTTATTCCCTTTTTGATTTCAAAGCTTGCTCCCCTGTCAAATTCAGTATCGGATGATTTCTTGCAGACAAGCTTCAGGCTTGTTCCTGACTTATAGTCCACCCCGCTTGACACAAAACAGTTCTTGTTGCTTACTGATTCCAATGATACACTTCCATCCTTTCCATCCAATCCTGAAACCAATCGGAAAATAGACGATCCATTACCACTGTCGGGGTTTGTAATTGCTAGGCTGGCATCCTCCCCTTGGTGCACTATACGCATTCCTGGTAGATCAAACGGTTCTAGCATGATTTCTTTTCCCATCGCCTCTTCAATGTTTGATAATTCTGAGGACGAAGAGCCATTCAAGATGAGTCTAAAAGTGGCATGAACTGCATCATCAGTTCCAGGCTGAGGCAACGATTCCATTGTAAGAGATTGTTTTGAGTTGGTTATGGCAAAAACTGAATCTCCAGAACCTTGAGACAAGGATATTAGATGGCTATTATAATTGGCAGGAATTGGGGTTATCCAGTCTGAAAGAGATTTAGCTGAGCCTGTTTTGATGTCCCAGTCGCCAGTGCTATGACCCGCAAGCAGGTAAGGACCATAAAGTATGGCCTGAAGTGAAGCATACTCAGGCCGATCATCTGAATATTATTCCATAGTTGAAAACAACTCGATCAAATCATACATTCTCCTAAATCCCAAACATGAATACTTAACAAAGCCAAATTTTATGACAATACAAACCTTTGATAGCCTCTGTTCTCAAATTGATGGGTAATTGCAGGGACAATTTGTCACTACTGCTCCAACTTCTTGTGACAGATAAGAAATTTCCTGCTCGGACAAAGAATTTAACAGTAAATCCCTGTATTTCTCCAATCATGACCATAGTTTTAAAGTTCCAAATCAAGATCAAGAGCCACCATGGTTGTAAGTTATACCTGGAGGTGGAGCGGACAAATCTTGACCATTCAATGTTGCGTTGACATCATCTGAGCGAGTCCAGATTGGTATACGCAAATTCAGAGTAGAAGATTGGGTTGCATCCTGCATAAATCAGAAAATTTTGTTAGGGCTTGCATGTTGATAACAGCGATAGATTATTTGAGGTGGTACCTGGTTAAAGGTGATTGCTACTAGAAGATAAGGTTTCCAAGAGACAACAGGATCAACTTTCTGATTAAGTACAATCTTTCCTAATTTCCAGTCTAAAGAGCTTGATATGTACTGGATGACATAAAGGCCAGGGGTTTGGCTTTCATCTTCAAAATAGATGGAATCTCCCAGCTTTGAAAATGATTCGATTCCTATCCATTAGCACATAGCCAGTAAATAGTAAATATGGGAAATGGGGAAGTGAATTAGCAGTTTAGATTATCAAACAGCGAATGAACCTGTTCCATAGCAGCACCAAAATGAGTCGTAAGGTGTTCCCCATTTATGTATAGTTCTGGCCTTGGAGCCGCCAGGAACTTGTGGGAGAAGGTAAATCATCACTCCAGGTTCTGTCCCTCTTTGTATGCCAATCACGCCATTTGTCAGGGCTCGTTCATAGTAATCGGCATAGGCTGCTTCCTTCGTCCATCGAAACAGGTGACGGGAAACCTTGAGCATATTATAAGTTGTACACGATTCTTCAGTCTGGTCGTTTAAACTGCTGGCCAACCGCTTTGGGTCTGACCAGAATTCATGGTCTGATGTCCCTCCTGTTGCATAAGCGTGAGAGGAATTGACCATGTCCATAAAGAAAGTCCCTATTTCCTGCATGTCGTTCACGTTGACAAAGAAATCACAGTTTAGTTATTACTGAGCAGGTTGTATTCTAAACCAGTAGCACAGAAACCCGTAGTTAGCAAGCACATCAATCAGTTACCTTGTAAAGTGGATCACCAGTGATTTCATAACGTAATTGTGATCCAATAACAATAGGGATATGTGTATTGGCATGGAAACCTGATATATCATCAGCCTACAAGAAACATAACATAAAGAATCAATTCTGGATCTATCATTCCAGTTACAATTCACCGTTCTTGATTATAATAATTACCTGCACTGCAAGCAAGCCAAGAAAGCAAGGCTTATCAAAAAGGTGAGCTAGTACCAAATGCTTTGCATCTCCCTGCAGTGGAGCTCATTAGACTTGGAAAATTGTTCCGAGTCTTGCCAATTATACTATGAATGAAAGGCAAGTTACATAGATTATTACTTACTGTAATGCTGAATAACCTGTAGAGCACATCATTCATGCCTCCGGTTTCCTCATTGAGTGACTGAAAATGTCTTTCCACGCTATATTTAGTTATAACAATCTGAACACGGTTGTAAAAATAGCCGACCATCCATTTCACCATTTTTAAAGCTTGGACATTATCAGCAAATGTGTATTGATCCAGAAGACCAGCCAAGATCTATAAAAAAGATAGACTATTATACCTCGGAAATTGGAAACTTAGATAGATTTATCAAGGCTGAAAATTGAAACTGTACCTTATGGATGGTATAATATGGAGCCCACACAGGTTTTATAGCCTCAAAACGATCAAATAGTTCAGATGGAAACGCAGAAAGGTAGCCTGATCCTATTTCTTCCTGACAAGTAGATAAGGCAATCACTACTTCAGACATTATCTTTTTCAGAGTTTCATTATGAGTGCTCGCCCACATCTGTGCCGTTGCACTCAAGTAGTGCCCTGCAAAATTTTGAAGTCGTTACTTGCTCATTTTCAGAATCCAAAGAAGTTTCCCATGCTGAGAAAAGATACAAAAATGAAACTCAGAATATAACAATAAACTGACCTACAAAATGGCCTCGAAGCTCCACATCCGGGGCCTCCCAGCCACCGTAGGGTGTTCCAGGCGTAGGCAAACCAGCAGTTTTCCTGAAACTCCAAACCAACCGATCCAATTCCAACATCAACAAGTACTCCAAATTTGTTTGTTGTGCCCTCCAATGAAATGAGCCTGGCTCCAATCTCACATTATGTAATGAAACCTCATTGAGGAAATTTCCTGATGATTGAAGTGGGTTTTTCATTTTCTTATACATCATAGCCCATTCTAATTTATCTTCTTCTTCTTTCAACATCTTTCTTGGCAGCAGAGCAGACCAAACTGAATCATCAGTTGGAGTCAGGTGATGATAGTGTGAATACATTTCCTCCTTTAAAGTTTCATTATCCGATGATAAGAGTGCGAATCTGAATGTATGGGATGAGAGCTGAGTAGGAATATTGGTACACTCTTTACTCGTAATAAAACCACACATCACTGACAGAGAAACCAGTACCAATAACTGCAAGATTACGTATTCCTTCATCCTGTTCTTCTTCAAACCTCCGAACAAATAAAATCTCAGACAGGAGAAGAAAAGCTGGCTAGAACTTCAGCAAAGTCGATTCAACTAAAGAATGAAAAAAGTATTCAATCTAAACTAAAACCCAGAAAGCAGAAACCTTAAAACAAGCCAAATTGATAAGAAAAGGAGATTACAACATCAATAAAAAAAAAAAAAGAGGGAAGAAAAGCTAAAATTCATTGAAATGGATAGGAACCAAGTTGAAAAAGAAACAGAGAGACACAAAATTCAAAGTAAAAATAGAATCGGAGGCCAAAAGAAGTCATGGAATAATTCAACAAAGGGGGTACACGTGAATCCCTCGAATAAATAAACGAAGACCGTAAAAAAAAAAAAGGGATAAAAACCATGAAAGAGCTGTACCAAAAAAAAAAAAAAAGAAGAAAGAAAAAGATTACAATATCATCTCGTGAAAGGTAAGAATTGGGTTTGGTGTACATGAAAGGAACAGAAACAGATGGAAGGAATAATTCATATACAGATAGATATTTGTATTGGTTGGAGATAATTAAAGAGAATATAGACATAAAGAAAATAATTTACAGAGAAGTTGGGATAGAGGACAGAGGAGAATCACGGATACGGTGTCGTGTTCTTAGGAGTTATGGTTTTGACTGGAGACATGGAATCTCCTCTGCTTTGCTCTTAACTATCCATGCTTCTTACAGTTAAAAAGAATCGCAAATGATTGGATTTCCTTCTTAACCCTTTCTTCATTTCCATTTCTTTTCTGAAAAAGAAATAAACAGTCAGAGCTCTTTAATTATAATTTTATTTTTAAAAAATTCAATTAAAATAAATTGAAGAAATATCTGACGGAATGGACGTATTTATTTATGGAAGGAAGAATGACAAAAATGCCACTGTGACGAGGGAGCATCAACTTGTCCGAAAACCAACAACTGCATATGTGGATAATATCCACTGCTGATTGCTTTCATTTTGTTTTTATTCTTTTCATTCTTCTCTTCCAAAATCATTCCTTTTCTTTATTTTCCTTTTTAGCCATTCCTTTTTCCTATTATTACACTTCTTATGTCTTCCAGGTTGCATGCAAACCATATGACCCCAACCCCCCCCCCCCCCCCCCCCTCTTTTCTTTAATATTACTATTTCACCCCAATTCTTTCTCTCTCTTTTTCCATAAATAATTTGACTTATCATAATTCTATTTCCATCTGATGTTTCTAAGTTTTAATGCTCATAAAATATCAAAAATATATAAGTGTTGAAAATAATCGATGAAAATACTTGAAATTGACAGTCTGACCTACCTACCATGTGGATATAAGTGTTGACATCGATGGATTAATTAGTTCAATTTTATCAACGGACAGTATTAATAGTTAATTTCTTCAATTTTTAGAAATTATTTAATTAATAATAATAATAATAATATATAAAATAATGAAATAATACGTCTTAAAAATATAAATGATCATTTTAATATGATTCATTAATATGATCGTATTTAAATATGAGTAAATCTTAAAAAATTGAGTTTATATAAAACATGAATGTATTATACAAATATAGGTGAATTCATGCATACATATATAAAATAAATATTTATTAAATATTCAAATATATTATTATTATTATTATTATTATATATAATGAATATTTATAGGTATAGCTAAATTCATATAATTTATAAATTTAAATACAGGGTATTGGACTGTCTAATCCAACCACCTCTTACTATTATTAATGGAAAGAGTTTACTTGGGTGTGAATTATTTGATATTTTAATGGGAAAAGTCAAAATGTTAAAGGAGTACAATTAAGAATAAAACTATATAATAACCATAAAAGCTATTTCTATTGTTAACATTAGAGAAAAGGTCGTACAATAAAATCTTTTGGAAAGGAATATCCAATAATATAATTATTTTTATTAACCTCCATATAATTCTTATTATATGATGACATGGTCCCATATTAGAGTCATGGTTGATTGTGCTAGCATGTTTCGATTGATTACGTTCATATAATTCGATTTCATTTTTCAAATATCATATTTTATAAAATTTGCAGGTGATTTTAAATCCATTTTTCAAATAAATAAACCCTTATTTATTATATATATATATATATGGGTATAATTTAAATATAAACATAGTAGATATTAGTATATTTTTCTTGAATGGTTACTAGATATATAATGAATGGAGTATTAACGTTGTTGGATACTTTGTGATGCCAATTTGGCAACTAAGAACATCACTACTTCACAAGCAAACCCTAAAACCCAACACATCTTATTATCATTCCCTTCAAAGAAAAGCACTCATCCATCCTTATATATTATTCATCTATCTTAGCATATAATTTTTATCTTTTTTTCCATATTTTAAAATATCATCTCATTTATTTTTTTAATGTTATATGTAAATCACTTTCTCTAAATCTTTTTTAATGTTTCAAAAAAATAATTTATTCATTTATTTTATATTTTTAGATATTAATTTAATAATTAATACAAAAAAAATATTCCTTCATTATTGTATTCATATGATCATCTAATATGATTGATAAGAGTAACTTGAAAAAAGAAAAGATAGTTCCTGTATTAATTTTTGACAATTTTTATATGAGATTAAAATAATTAAAAATACTTTTTGTGGACGAATATGATTTTTGAACGTGAATATAATAATAATAATAAATATAAAGATAAAAAAAAATATATAAAAAGTTGATGAATAGATGCAAGAGTAGTTAAAATGTGTAATTTGGAAGAAGCACTTTATGCTTTTGTAGTTTCACGTAATTTTCAAGGGGTCGGAGGTCCACGCATTTTGTCTAGAAATGGTTGGACATGGATAAAGTCATGTGTAATTAAAGGTTAAAAGTCTAGTTTTAAAGTAAATTATGTGAACATAGGAGTTGGAGAAATAGGTAAGATATAGGCATCGGTGGGATGGTGCCCAAGTCAAGCAAGAAACTCCCACATAGAGTGCAAGCAACCCACCCACCTTCCAACATAGTGGGGTTGGCCTCACAAATATAGGTTTCCCTTTTTTCTTTTTCAAAATTTATTCGAGTCCAACCATAGTGTTTGAAAATAATTACCTTCCATAATTTTTTTATTGAAATAAAAAAAAAATCATCTTTCTTAATGATCGACGTAAGATTTAAAGTTAATAAGGGCAAGAAACGATTGTCTATAAAAGAAAACTTGTCTATATAAAATAGAGTATGAATAAGAATTCGTTTCTAATTAATTTTTACAGGATGATTCCTTGGGAGGATTCCACAGATAATAAGCAGAATGTGACATGAAAACAACGCTGGACCAACTCATGGACTTGGATATTCTAGAAATATTAATTCACGTGATTATTAAAATAATTCATTTTATTTGATATTTTATAATAATACCCTATGATTTTTATAGAAGATTTCTGTCGGGACTGAATGAAAGAAGCAGCCTGATCCTCCGTTCTCTCCTCAGGATGGAGACGTTTATGGACGTTTTTCACTGGTTTTATGGACTTGGATGATCCACTTACAAATGGTGGGAATTTCAGCTCCAAGTCACTTAACATGGAAAGGAAAAGGTTTGTCTGTTGGGTAAATCGAGTTCTAACATCACATCAAGGTTTTTAACCTTTCAGGAACTAAGAATCTGTTTCGATTTGGACTCTGATGTCCAGAATGAAATTTGATCATTGGATTTCTATTGCAAATGCAAAAGAGAGTTCAAAGACTTGAACTGGGCCTCAATAATATCCAGCCGACTATAGGACTGTATGTTTTCCCCTCAAATTTGCTTAACAAGTCAAGCTGTCTGCGATTGAATATGGTCGATGTTTCGGAGGAAGTTGTTCAGCATTTGCTATTATCTTGCTGTCCATTTCTTGAGGTCTCAAGTGTGCTGGTTCATCACTCAAATTGAAGAAGCTGGAATCGTGTGCTGCCACAATATGAAACATCTCGAGATTCCTGCAGCAAGTCTCGTCTCTTTCAAGTACTGTGGACCAATGATTGCCATCCATTCAAGCAAGTGCCCTATCTTGTCGAGACATCCTTTGGAGGACCATTTTGTCGATTAGTAATCGAAAATCTCTCCCAGTTTTCGCCTTACGTAAGTACGAAGGGATGGGATGGGATGCTTTCAGTTTCATTTTCCTGCGACAGGTAATGTCAAGCATCTAGAATTGACAACTGCAGTTTCTGCTGTTCCACATTGCATCCTTCCCTTCATTTCCCTACTAAAAGCATGTCCTCTGCTGCACAGATTCACACTTAGAGGTAAACATGCCGAGAATTTATCGTGCAATGATCCGAATTCGTGTCCGGGATAATTTCTTTTTGGATCATGTGGATATCATACTAAAGCACCTTGGAATGTAAAACCGAGCAGGAGGTGGGGGAGGATTATACCCGTCCGAGCCTCAAGGTAGTGGAAGTGCTTGATCAGTCCTTGTTTTCCTTGTAACCTGTCAAGCTCTTCACTTGGGAAGTTGAAGGAGACGGAGACGTATCAATCAGCCAATCGCCATGCTGCTCAACTAAGAGCAAAACTACCTCCATTGATTGAGTTTGCAGTTGTTTGATCCTCAAGTGGTCATTTGTAATATTCGAAAGCAAGCTCACTATTAGATTATATCGGGTAATCTGATAATGACAAATTCTCAATCAAGCTCCCAACTCCAAGATGTTTGGGCTTTTACATCACATTCTGGTCCCATTCAAGTCCGTCACATTTCTCCCACGCACCGGGAAACATAATATCATCAAAAGATTAAATAAGTTGAAAATGAAAATTATTAATACTTTATCTTAAGATTGTTATTGTTCATATAAATTATAAATATTAAAAAAAAATTAAAATTTATCGTTGCTATCATTGTTTTAATATCATTTTAAAAATATGAGTATTTTATATAGAAATAAAATATTTTTAATGGTAAATTAAATAATTAATATTGATTTAAGATAGAATTAGCCCACGGAAAAGAAAAAACACAAAAGCATACAACATCAAAGTTGGCTAGCTGATGCTTTAATAAGTTATTCCTGTAATAGGCCATGGTGGTTATTCTTCAGAGGAGTTGAAATAAGCTGCATGGCCACTCCCAAATGACTTGATATGATCTTTAAGAGATCTTTTGTGCTTAAAATCCGACCCACAAGAACAATACCAGAGCTTTCCGCAGTTCTTTTCATGAGTTCTCCAATCGCCTCTAACAGCAAAAGACTTGCTGCATTTTCGACACATGAAAGGCTTGATTCCATGCTTTCTCTTGTAATGTGTTTGAAGGGTTCTAAAATCCTTGAGAGGTTTTGATCTTGGATGGTCGATATTATTTCTGCACCCTGGTGAACAGCAATAGCATGGAAGTCTTAGCATTGCCGTTGGTTGTGTTCCTCTTAGAGACTCTGGGCCTTTCCTGTACTCCGATCCATGCCCCCACATATGCATCTACACATTCCACGAATTCCTTATTACATTTTTTTGCAGATAACCAATGTATATGTATTGATGAAAGTGATACGTCATTGTTTAATGAAAACTGATGGATATGATTTCCTCAACTCATCCAAGGAATACCATGAACTTAAAGAAACTATATCCTAAGTTGAAGGAAGAAAAGAAATGGGGAATGATTTCATGCAAACGGACCTGCATGTTGTTGTATCTGTTGAAGGTCTTGAAGCAAAGAGGACACGAAAACTGTATTGGACCGATCAAGATCTGGGTAGGTGTTGGAATCCAATACTGACCCTTAGTGCTAGTCGTTGTTCGATAACCGGAAGCAACGGTGACTTCTTCTTTATCTGACGATGAGATGTCTGTTGTTGTTGAAGACGATAAAGTTGAACTGAGGTCAACAGAGCTGCTTCTTGGAAGCCCTAAATGCAAAGCCACGGTCACAACATCATCATCATCATCTTGATCATGAATAATATTATCATTGTTCTTATGATCCGATTCCATGAAATTGAGGAGTTGAAGCGCTTCTTTGGGGGGTGGAGGAGATGGAGGATAGTGAAGGAAGGAGTTGGTTTCATGGATCAAAATACTGCCCGGTGAGTGTACATTGCAGCCAAAAGATGAACCTAAAGATGGATTAGAAGAAGATGCTGATAAATGGGGTCCCTGATCTGGGTGATAGCATCCATTGAAGTAACTGGAATGGGGATCGGCCATGATTGAAACTTGGAGCAGAGAGTCAGCTGGGTGAACTTCAATACAAATACCTACTCATTTAACCGTTGGATATTTCATGGACTAAGATGTTTTTTTATACGAAAAGATAATCCTTGGCTTTTTAGTTTCCTTTTCCTTGATATTAATAAGTGATAAATTCATTAATATCATATATTTTTAAAAAGGATTATATATATATATATATATATATATATTATATTGGTTTTAACCAGGGGAGGATAATTATGGGCGTTGAAAGAGACAAAATTGTGTATTGAATCTATTAATTGTGTGTTTGAAAAGATGGGACACAAGAAGGGGAAAAACCTTTTTAAAATTCAAAACAACGTACCAAATAAACCCCTAAACAATCTCTGTAATCAGCCTAGACTATACCCTCTGCCAAATATTTACCATTGGATTTTATTTTATTTTATTTTATTTATTATTTGAATTTTTTAAATTTTTTTTATGTATTATGAATTTTAATAAACTTAATAAATTATCTTGTTTTTTATTTAAAAAATTTAAAATTATTAATAAAATTATAAAATTTGATAAATATTTGTGATTTTATATTAACAATTAAATTAAAAAAGATTTGTTATATTTACATAATTATAAATTTATAAATTATATATTTAAAATTAAAATATTTATACATAACTTGAATCATGAGTTTGATTTATCTAAATTAAGCTTGTATCATTTATTAAATAAATTTTAATAATCGAATCAAACTACGAATAACTCAAAAAAAAATAATGAATACACTCTTAGATTTTATATTTGTATTTATTGTGGTTGCTTCCATCGTCTGTAAATAAATAAAAAATTATTTAATATAAAATAATTAAATAAAAAGTGATTGAAATATTTGGATAGTGAGATGAGGAAGCAAGTTATTTGAATGATTGAGAGGGAGGTGGTTTAAAGGTGATTGCAGAGTGCAAATACCACAGAAATTTCCAACTATAAGTTGATCTAATACAACAGCAATGTAATGACATTATA
>CANYBF010514429.1:0-14607 GCA_948192965.1 Dalechampia spathulata
TACAAATAGATTTGAAAATCCCGAACCCACACTCTGAAGAAACTAAGGTCATTTTCAACTCTGGAAAACCTAAGTTTTATTTCCTAGTTTTCAAAGTTAATTCAATTGGATTAATAGAAACAAACTAGGTGGCGACTCCACATCATAAAATGCTTTGTTTTCATAAATTAAAACGGAAAAATGCCATTGAGAGCAAGCACCACGGCATCTCACGCCGAACAGCGTGCTGGGCTCCCGCGTCCGGGACGCCCTACTCTTACAGTTTAGCAAGAATAAAATTTTATTGATTTATCTACTGCTGAAGATGAATATGTATCTGTCGGTTGTTATTGTACTTAATTGTTATGGATTCAATAATAACTAAGACACTACAATCTATATGTTTCATGTACCTCCATTAAAATGTATTATAAACTTGTCTAAAAATCCCATTCAACATTCTAGGAGCAAGCATATTGATATTAGACATCATTTGCTACATGAAAATGTGTAAAAAAGGAAAGTTGTATTAGAATTTATTGACACAACTCACCAACTTACCAATATTTTCACCAAACCCCTTTATGAAGAAAGACTTAATATCATTAAGTATGAGTTAAGGATGATAGATGGATCTTTCTTAAACTGATTTTGTATTCAAAGTTCATCTTTTATGTTTTTATAATGATTGATTCTTTTAAATCCCTCAAAATTCTTTTTTTTATCTTATTTTTCTTTTTAAATTCTTTACCAAATCCTTTTACCCATAACTTTATCTCTTAGTTTTCTCAAATATTTCCATATTTATTTTCTCCCATCTTCTTCCTTGCATTTTTCTCTTTCTATTTAAAGAAAACCTTACATTTTCTATCTCCTTTCCAAGAAATCATAGGTTTCTTTCTTCTTTCTCCATTGTTAAAATGTCTTTTAGAGGTGGAACCTCCTCTCAACCCAAAGAAAAAGGAAAATAAGTGTAGGAAGAGACTTCTCCTCTATTTCATGGTCCCTAATTCATCAAACGCAAAGGTATTTTATCTAGAAAATGTTTCATTCCTTATCATTTTACGTGTACCTCTACAATTTATTTTTTAGGTATAAAAGATGAAGTTAAGAGATATTTATTAAATGTTGTTGGTCTACTTTATCCTTTATAGATAATCAATGCATAAATAGCCTTAATCTTGAGTTCCTTTACACTTTTAATCTTGAAACACTCAAGTTTAGGTATTTATGCATGTTTAAGATGTTTCATTAATCATATGAGCTTTCCAAAACCTAATTTGACAAGTTGTTTAACTTTCATGTGGATGGCATTCAAAGTATCAAAGTTGCAAATTTTGATAAGCATGAGTTTTGAAAAGATATTGCATTGAATATTCTATTTTGTGCTTATAGGCTTAAGGCATCCTATTTTAAATATCCTACCTTGTTTTATTGCCATTGTCTTATTTCTTATGCTCTATTTGAATGGACCAATTGTAATGACATTGTAACCAACCCTGATTTACTATTTTTGCATTCCATGGTTATCAATTCATACATTCAGACTAGTCATTGGATTCAAGAACAATTTGTTGAAGTTGATGATCATAACAATCCTTGTGGGTCTATTCTCTATGGTCCTCATATTTTATATGTGTGTTATGCTTTAAAAGGTCTTCCTTTTATTGCTCTGTCTCCTAGTCTCTAGGCCAAAACTTAGATCTTTCCTTCATTGAGCATGCCTCACTTCTCGAGTCTAATAGGTTAAGTATGTACACTCCTCACAAAGAATACATTAAGAGGCATATTGAATACATTTTATGTCACACCCAGCCCATACCTGGGGTATCGATCCTCCCAAAAGGAAGAACCGCTACTTATACCATAAGGGATATGTCGTCTTTAAAATCTATTAAGGTTTGTATGGGTATCCGTCCTTGTATTATGTGGTGAAAGGAGGTAATAGTGTGGCATACATACGTAAGATACATCGTACCCTGGATAAGCATCATTCACTCATGCAATTCACGTCAACATGCAACTCAATTATATTATATACATATGATATCAGTCATACAATAGGGTTTGTATACCGATAATAAAATATAGAGTAGACTACTGCCACTAGGACCAACAGAACTACTCTAATAAAAATGAATCAGAGTATGCCCCTAGGGTCCCGTACCACTTCAAGAAGGATCTTCTTTACTGATGACCTCTACTGCTGGTTGAACTGCTCTCCCAAAGGTGTAGAACCTACGTTCATCAAATGATAAATTCTGAGTATAAAACTCAGTGGTGCTAAGGAAACATAAGTCAAATACATAGGTATAACTCGATACACAGCAACTATCGTAAGCATTATATATCAAACATTTCAATTCATCAATAACATCATCATACAAACCATTATAGCACACGTTTACAATACATGCAATGCAGATGTGGCTATACCTTACATTCTTCCTCATCCTCATTTCACTCATTCACATATACTGGGTGCCTATAGGTACCAGTACTCATCTCCCAAAGGAGGGCATATAAACATGTGGTGCTTTGCACCCTTTTTCCTACTATAGGTCTCGAGACTCATCTCCCTTTTGAGAGGGCAATAATCTAATGATTCCATCAGGAATCCCATCATTATTTGACCCAGTATGCCCAGAGCTTCTAGCTTTGCCCTCATCACTCTCTTTCTTTTTCCTTCCTTAGCTCCATGCATGCCATACAAGTGCTTATGCATGCTTAAATCATGAGCTATCCTTATTTCATCATAGATAAATTATAACATGCATCAAACATTAGCATACCAATAAGAAACAACATTCCTAGACCTTCCTTAGGTCTCAAGGCAAGAACAAGCCAAACCAACACATATTACATAAACTTAGCACAAACCTGGAGTCGAATTACTTCTATCAATTCTGTCACTATCGAGTCCCACTTCAATCTATCACTCTCACATAAGCTAAAATTGTAGAAGCTCAAACTCTAATGTTTAGGAAATGTTTAAGAGGGTTTAAGAGGGTTAAGGGTGAAAGAAAGCTGAGTCAAAATGTATAAAATATCTTTAAAATAGTCAAACTTAAGTCACATACGGCCGTACGGGTCTTGGTACGCCCGTACTGAACTAAAACTCATGACAACCACATTTTCTTGTGAGGGACAGTACACCCATACCACATTTGGTATGCCCGTACGTCCTCAATCCACCTGACATACCCAATTTCCTGCGAGTTCATGTACAGCCGGACCACCCTTTGGTATGTCCATACGGTCTCCAGGAGCCTAACTCCCTCAACTCCCCTATTTTGGTACACCCGTACAGTGATCCGTACTCCCGTACCACTCTCAAACCTCCTTCTTCCACTCTTCCTAAACTCATACCCAACATACCTAACTCAAATCAAGTATAAACACTTCTAAAGCCTCACTCACAGCATGCTAAATGTGGTGTTTGCCCCTTATACTATAGAGATACCTCAATCAGGCGGTAACACCCATACATCCCATCCTCATAACTCAATAACATGTGTCTATAAATACAATATCATATCACTCAATCAATACACTCAATATCATCCTATTCATGCGCCAACATTCACAAGGACATTCACAAATCAAGAAAGCAATATCACGTTTCATTCAGCAACTCATAGGCATATAAATACACATACACATATGTCCAATCATTCATACACATACATGTACATTCACATACATTAGGACCAAACTACTAGGGTCTCATATGCGGGTATGACATTTTAGTGCATGACTTGCCTAATGACATTGTTGCACTTTATGGTTCTAAATCTGTTGATATATATCATCATATGAGCATCCATATTCCTTTTGATGTTGAGTATTCTGAGGATGATACTTTAGCAGTGTTTCATCCACCTACTATTTCTCCTCATAACTCAGCTCATTATGAGCTTGTCATTTATCATAAGCATCAACGATAGAGTGAGGGTGGTTCTTCTTTTGCACCTATGTCTTCTATTCTTTCTTCTATGGTTGAGCTTCTAACCCAGCAGTTTGTATCCCTTAATACTTAACTTGATGGGTTTGATCAACATTTTGACAAGCTTGAGTCTCAGTTTGACATCTTTGATCAATGCCTTCATTAGCATAACCATGAGTTTTAAGATTTCTACACCTTTACTACTGCTACATTTCAACATATTCAATTTTAGTTTCATTCACCTTTTTCTCCCTCTGGTTGATGCCTTTTTGCTATTACCAAAGGGAGGGGATGTACTTTGGATTGTATTACTTGGATAACTTGGATTTGATTTATGTTCATGGTTATTTTAGACATATTTTTATTTTATGCTTGGTTTGGTTATTTTAAATGTATGTTTGGTTTATATTTTATTCGCTATGTGCCCATCTATTAGTATTATTTCTTTGATATATGACATTTGAAAATTTGATGGATGTTTATGTTAAGTATTTTGGTTTGGATGAATTTATCACTTTATATCTTGTGTTTTATCATGGATGAGAATATATATGCATATGTTGATTTTATGCTCATAAAAAGGGGAAGATTGTAATATATGATGAATTGATTGTCAACATCACAAAGGGGAAGATTTTTGGACACATGGATTATTGATTTTGATGTCAAAAAGCAATTCATATAGTATTTGGCATGTTTTATGAGTTTTTAGGTTGTGTACGGTTGTACCACTAGTTGGTACAAGCATACCAAGAGTATTTGAGCAATTATACATAAGTTTGCATTTTTGGTAGAAGGTTTGGTATGAGCATACCGCTTATTCTGTATGGCTGTACCACAGCCACTGCCCAAATTCACTTTTGAGTTTTAAGGAGTTGTACGGGTGTACCACTTAGGTGTACAACCGTACGTGACTTTGGGTAAAAATTTTCTATTTTACTTTAAAGTGTTTCAATGGGACTATTTGCATTAATTGCTTTGAGTAACAGACTCCTGTTATGAAAGAAGCATATTTAATGTTGGGAATTCATTTCTTCAAGTAACTTAAATCTTGAGCTATTGCAACTATTCTCTCTCAAATTACTCTTGTTCTCTTAGCTTCATTAATTATGCTACTTTGATTATGTTGGTGAGAGTAATTGATTGGGTAGTATTGTTGTAAGTGAGAGCATAATCTTATGAGATTAAACTCTAGTGTAAAGGTTTAAGTATTAACCTATAAAAAACTAGGGTTGGGATTCTTGATTGAAGAATATATTCTTGTAATATTGAAAGAATTTAGTGGAACCCTAAGTTGCTACTTAGGAGAGTGGATGTAGGCAATTGTTGCATTGAACCACTATAACTCATGTATTGCCTACTTAGGATTTCATGATATATGTCAATCAATGCAAATATGTATTACATTCGCTTTTCCCTATCTTTAATTATATTTTACTTGTATTGGTAAGGCATCAAAATTACCACCTACTGATACTAGATAAGGCATCAATATTATCATATATCAATCTTGGATAGGGTATCAATATCATCACTTTATCCTTTCTTAGGTAGGATATCAATATCATCACCTACCATCTTATTGATAAGGTATTAATACCATCATTTACTAGTTTTATTATGTAAGGATAACAATATCACTACCAACCATAATCTAAATTATAGAAGGGCATTAACATCATATTTATTACACCTTATTACCATAGGAAATATAAATAAATAATCATAAGATTTTTAAACTATTTAGAGCTTCTTAAATGATATTTAATGGTTATTTCATAATTATTTTCCATATTCTTAATTATTATAGTAATGTATTCATATTTTCTTAAGCATTTAATAAAATAAATAAGAACATTATCATTCCAACATATATATATTTATTTTTAACTATTATATGTATCTATTCATATGAATAATCCACTATCATCAATATGATACGTGGTTGCTCCATATATAATCATGCTAGTATTTCACTACCATTTTCATATTTTATGATGATAAACTTACATCAAGCAAGGCTTTTTTACTTTACCAATGAATCTCTTTTACATGCCAATTAATATCAGGCATAAATAATTCTAATTTATATTTCTTTTAAATTAATACACCATATTAGTGGTATTTAATACTGTATGTTTATTATCATCAATGTAAGATTTATGTTTTTCAATATTTTTAATTACTTGTGATTATTATTATGTAACTTGATGTTTATTAAGCACATAAGCATTTATTGCAAAGTTAATCATTCCATCAATGCAAACATAGTAGCTTTTCCTTTATTATCACCTAAATAAATATCACTCATTTTTTTAGAATTGTATCCATAACCTTTAATGCATATACATATATATCATTTGCATTTCAATCATACTTATCAAATGGTTTCATATAACATCATTTCTTTTGAAATTACTTATTCAAAGGTTATCTAAGCAACATTCTTTTTATGTGTAATTTAATTAATTTCCATGTAAAATTGAAATACTTATATGCATACCGATAATATATATTCAATTCAAATGTTTATGTCAATCTCATACATGTTTCAAGTCTTTAATTTTATCTTCTCATGCCAATCACATTAACTTATACTTGTTTGACCTTATGATCCTTGTATACATTTTTCATATGTTTAATTAAATGCCAAATGCAAAAGCATTTGGCCTAAATAATAACCTTAAAACTATAAAGCATTCAACCATATTTTATGTTGCAATATATGTATTACTACCCTTAAAACCTTTCCATAAATTTTTATTTTATAGATTAGTCATAATTCTATCAATATAATGCATGGTAATGTCAACTATATATAGGAAATTAGTTTATTTCCATGTGCATAACAACCCATACTTGTCCATGTGATCCTCTTATTATTATTATTAAATTTTATGTATCTGATTAATTTCAAGAAGGTTTGATAATTTTCCATTCCATTAGTTTCTCATCCTTATTGATAACTTTTATACTTTCCTATGTTTAATACATTTGGTGTCATACGTACTTATGCATGTGGTCCAATTAATGGATTGAAATATGCACCTAAGAATTTTAGGCTTCCTTGTTTCCTAAGGTATAATTCATCCTTTGTCAGTTTAATTAATTAATTATATATATATGAGTGTAGTTTTATCCTTAAAATAATGATTATTTGCAATCCATGGATACACATTCTAACAATACTTCATCTTATGATGTAATGAAGGTTAGGTAATCATTCAAATGATGTCACGGGTAGTTAATTACCTTGCTTTAATTACAGCCATCATAATGCATATGGTATCAAAATTTTCTATTAATCATTCGATCTAATTAAAATTCTCTTTATTAATAAGTTAATTAAACCGTACTCTTAAGCATAAAATTTGACCATTTTGTCAACTTCTTTAGGATTGGTTTTTATTTTCAAATTAATGGTTTCATTATATATTTATTCAACATGCATAAAGGATTAAGCTCTAGCCTCTCCCATGCATTCTTAAACAATTTTAAACCTTGTAATTGCACACTCTAATTCCCATAACTATGTTGGAATTCTCAAAAATCCCCTGGTCAACCATTAATTAACTAACTTATAAAGGATAAGACAACTATAGGTGCAACTAATTTTGCATTGAAACAATTAAATTAACCCATAAATGTTCATAGAACTTCTATGCATACGACCTGAAACCCAACAAATTAAAATTATTTCCTTTATACTAATTTTATTCACATATAAAATTTACACATGTATCAACCAATTAAAATTTGACAGCCAAAAGTGATTCAATACTTATCCATATATATATATATATATATATATATATATATATATAGACACACACACACACACACACACACTTTAAGATAACACTCATTTTACTCATCATATAATCAAAATTCACAAGTTAAAATAATTTACCATTTAATTCATTTAATTATAGTCATGAATTATTAGTTAGAATATTCAAAATCACCTATATTCATAAAAAAAAAATGAAATTTCTTCACCTAACAATTTCTTCTTTACATGGTAAGCTAATGTGCCTTAATCCAAGCACATTAAACACTCTCTTTTTCCTTTTTTAGTTCAAAGTATCTATAATAAATTATAAAGTATTTTTGATATATTTTAATTTACTATAACCTATTTTAATTATCTCAAGAATTTTATTGCCAAGCCTTAAGCCCATCGCCTAACTAAGAAAATGTAGAATTCTCTTCTAAAGCAGCAAACATTTATCCTTTTCCTTCTTGTTTATATTCTTATTATAGGCTTCATTCTTAAGTGTAGTTTATCTAATTTTCCATCCTAAAAGTCAACATATATCTCTTATTTGATAAACCATACTTCTATAAGTTATGTTTATCCATATTGGATTATTAACTTTTATACATATATACATATTAATTTAGGAAGCTCTTCAATTCAATTCATTCAACCCTTTAAATTTTGTAATTATTTTTTATATCAATCAATTTATATTTATATCCTTTAGAACATTAGCCTTTGTTTATTGCATTCTTAATCCTTATAACCATTTTATTCACTAAAAAATTGGATGTGAGAAAATTTACCTAAATCCTCCTATGTCATAATTCATTTACTTCTTCTTATATCACTTGATTTTGTAATAAATTCAATCTTAGATTCTTCTTCATTTTTATTGATTTGGAGATAATATTTTATAGTTTCTTATCAAATCTTGAAACTTATATCTTAATCAATAAAATATCTAATTATTTAAAGTTCCTCTTGATCATCTTCTTTAAAACCTATGTTTACCACTACTTTTTCATTTGCTTCGTATTTCAATTGAGATCGAGGCTTCATCTTGCATACTACCAACTAATCAATTGTATTCTTTTTGTAAGCTTGAAAATATCAAATAATAAACTTACATAGTTTGAGAAGGAAGAATGAATAGTTTATACTTATTAGATCATTTATTACAATGAACTTTTATAATTCCATACTTCTTTATGGATTTTTATGTTGATAGGTGTTGGATCAAAGCATTCACACTTAAAGATGATATCTATTTTTGAAGGTCAATTAATGTGCTAAAGTTTAGGAATTTTTATGAAAACCATATTATCGCACCTATCTTGGTGAAATATGCTCTAATAGAATGATTAATAGATTTGATAACTAATTAAAATACATTAATCACCCTAGAACATTATAAAAGAATCTCAAATTGGTCATAGAATGAAGTCATCACTAAATGATGTAATGTTATTAATATTAGGCTTAGTGATGACCATGGTAACCAAAACTTTTTTCATAGCTAAATGATTCAAAACTATTGCTTTATTATAGGAATAGTGATAAAAAATTGCAATGCAACATGTTTTGTTACTAATTCTATCACTAAATTGCTATGAAAAATCCCGTCTTAAACTTTTATCTCAATTTTATGATAAATTATCTATTTATCATTATTTTTATTGCTATATTACTACAAAAATTTTCATTTCAAAGTTCCATCTCCATTTTATGATGGAGAAACTCTATGAAAAATTCTATAGCTAAATTGCTATGAAATTTTACATCTTTAATTGTCATCTCCCTTTCATGACACATATTATCTATCATTATTTTCATCACTAAATTGCTATGGAATTTATGATAAAAATATTATGTAATAAATCTATCACTAAGAATCATCATTCATATTTTCTACAATTCTCAATATATATTTTTAAATTAATGAATTCAAATATTTAATGCATTTATACAATAAAAATTTTATAAAAATTTAAATTAAGAATTGAATAAATAATTGAAATCTATGATAATAAATACAATTATTTATATGATATGATTACTAAGTATACTAAAAATTTGATAGAATTTTCTTTATAATTTGAATATTTTCATAATTTTACACCTATAAAATAAGACTTATATAATTCAATATATCTATCAATCATATTATTTGCCCTTAAGTCTACAATATTTTAAAAAATATTCATATTATACATCACTGGATGAAGTATAAAATAAATAAAACAAAGTTAATTAAGCTAAAATCATTTAAATGAAGTATAACATCATTTGAATGTTTCAATAATAAAAAAGGAGAAAAAATAAAAAAGAGTGTAACTTAATGTGATTATAGTGTATGTATAGTGCTATAAGCATTGTGATTATCTACTTGTCACACCCAATCAGTTAAACATGCTCTCTTCGGATGATTAATAAAAACCATATATTTATGAATTCACTAATCACTATAAAAAGCATCTGTAATTTTTTTTGACGGAATATATCTAGCTTGTTTTTATTGCTATTAATATTATAACTTACAACTTTAGCATCACTTGCTATATAAATCATTCACTTAATGCTTAAGGCATACCTTGAACTATTTCTTGTATATAAACATCATATATAGGATTTAAATGAGCCACACGGGAGGTAATTTTAGTGTCTTTGCTAATTTACATGTAGAAAATGTTTTATTGCCTTTAACATGCACAATGATAATTGCTTAACAAAAGATCTACTAGGAATACATTATATGGTTAAACATGATCTCGAGGTCATACGAGGGTTAGAACATCCTGACCACACTAGTGCCTCAGTGATCCAGATGTCCCTCTAAATTATTTTGACCTCTGTTCATCAAGCAATAAACATTGAGTATAAAACTCAATGGTGCTCAATGATAGGCATAATGTAATTTAAACTACAATTTCATAAAGTAAAACAATCATAAACATAAGGGGGAAGTAAACTATAAACATCTCACTAATAATCCCTATAAGCATTTCAAATATTTCAATAACAAAATCATTACTATATATCCATATCATATGAAAACCATATTAGCTTTGGCTGAACTCTATATGGTTATTACTTATATACTTCAAAATAAGACACTTTTATGTTGAATATAACAATAATAGTAATTATGTGTGACATTCTCTTTGCCTTTATCATTTTATCATTTTTATTCATAAGATAGCAATTATATAATGAATGTGTCAATGATTGCAAATGCATTACATTCTATATTCCTCTAATATTTCATCTTAGTAGGATATCAATGATATATTATATGAGTTATTAAATGCAAATGCTTTGCATTTTCTTCTCTATTTCATCTCATTATATTTATATTCATATATATCCATGTAATTCATTGAGGAGGGACCCAAACTCAACCTACCTCATGGTTAATAATTTTTCACATGGCTCATTGAGGAGGGAACCTAACTCAACCTGCCTCAAGAACAATCATGTCAATATATTATGCATAGTTGGTAGGGAACCAAATATATATATATATATATATATATATATATACATATAAATATAATTGTACCTCCCTTATTCCTCTAAAATGTCATGCTAATGATTTATAATACATGACTTTATCATATATGCAACTATGTAATATTGATATAATTGTAAATAATAACATGTAAAAATACATCCATATGTTGCATATCTAATAGCAATATAAAATAATTATATATTTGCAACACTTTGCATTACAATGCTTGAATCAATAACACTTTGCAAAGTTGTGAATTTATAACCATCCAAAATATCCATATATCAGATAGCCATCATTAATGAATAATGATTAATATATATACTAATTTATGTTTCAAAGCTTGAATCAAAAAGTTATTGATTTTACGTGCGAATTTCATTTATAACATAATTATTATTGGGCACAAACATAGTTTACACCATTCACCATTAATTTCTGAATATGTGTATATAAGTCAATAGTAATTTCAGACGAACAAATAAATAATCATTATTCTAGTAGATATTCACCCATATAAACATATCATCCAACATACACATTAGTTGTTTATAACCTATCTTATTTAAAATTTATAATAAAATAATTATCTTTAAATAGGTTATTCATTACTTGTTAACCTCATTAATAATAGGAATAAACCTATAATTATCCGACCTCTATCTAACTGGTGAGGTGGAATCTTAGCTGTCTTCTTTGTAGCACCTAAAACATTTGGATCATGTTATTCATGTTACAAGAACATAGAATTTATATTATCTATAACTCTAAATTTATCTTCTTAAATTTTCTAGAACATATTTGTAACTATGAGTTCCCATATGCTTAAATAATACCTTTTTCATGTGTGCAGCCAATGATTTTATAGTCTATTTATTAACTGACATATAGTAGAATTTATGTTTCATTACATCTCGAGGGGCATGTATTATGTACCTTTATTCAATATGAAGGTCACTAATGGATTTCCATGTATTTTAGGTACAATGCTTTCTTAACTAATATTCAGTCTAATTTATAATCATCAATGGTTTACATAAGAATGCATTTGTTTATTTTGAAATGCATAACTATGTCATGTGTTTACTTACACTTTTTATTAGTAGATGACATACATATCTCACCCAAAGGTTGAATAATTTATGTATGTAGCCCTTAATGTCCTCCTAAATAATGTACACGCTAGTTATTATTAAACACATGCTATAAATGGGGTTATAATCTAGCAAGTCAATGGTTCTATAAATGTTAAATTACTTAGGTCAACATATATACATATATACATATAATAATCTAATTACATCTTTTATTATCATGAGTGGGAGATTATAAGCTAGTTATTCCAATTCTAATGCTTATAATATAAAAACACTAATAAAAAATTATACTATAATTTAATTATATTTTCAATGTCATGAATGAGAATTACTTGGATATTCATATAGTTGATTATACTTCAAGGTTGGCATCATAATATTTCCTTGAAGACAAAATCAATTCCATTAGCACTATAGGCAATTTGGTAAATGTTAGATATTGGTTTACATGTAGGTTTAATATTTAATTTTTCAACCACCCTAATTTCTTACCAAAATCAGTCACGCTAATTCCTTACTTGCCTGAGATTTATTTTTGTATTAAATAACTATTCTCAAGTTAACATAAGTAAGGTATTTTCTTTAATATTCAAAAGTTGGTCTATTATTAGTTTATTGTATAGGTATGTACGTAACCGTAATTAAATTAGTAACAGTGAATATGTAGATATGACACATAAGGTCTAAGTGTATATACTTTATTTAATAATATTATGTGCAAATCAAGAGTGATGTCTAGTCATATCATGAATACCTAAATATTAAGATGTTAATAGTTTGACTATAACCATTCCATATCAAATGTAATGTAGAAAATTCCTTTCACCATCCACTATCTCATTTAGGTTTCAATATGGGTAAATATGAATTCAATGCATAATCAAATATGTTAAATCATGCCCTAAATTAGATGTTTCATGAACCATTATCTTTATTTCTAAAATGCCCCTATGAGTCACATTCATTATTAGGCATTCTACTCTAGCTAGAGATTCTTTAATCAAATATTATTATATGAGTCAATGAGATAAACCCCTATTATTAATCCTTGGTGGTGAATCCTTTATGGATATATAGATATCTTCAGCTACTTTATATTATACCCAACCTTCAAGCCATAAAAGCCTCCTATTGAGGAATAGAGCAAAGGAGCCAATGTGTAGTAATCCATAGTCAAGATAACCTTGATATCTTAGGTTTAAGGATATTTGTACTACTAATATGAGTGAGATATGTTTTATAAATATATATCAATTATCCATATGAAATCTCACCAATAAGGTCTCTAATGAACTAATACTATATTATTTATTGATATGTTTACTTTAGACATCTCATAGCATAATGAATGAGAATCAATCCTAAAAGGAAGTATAACATGTGCTAATCTATCTATATTAATAAAATCAAATCTTATTAATACTATGATAAAGGATAATTTAGATATTAAATATTTGTATATAATAAGAATCTTATTTCATAAACTCTTTATCAATACACTAAAATACTATACTAAAATAATTAATAATGCTTTTTATTAATTAAATATTGAATATAAAATTATAATTTTAAATGATGCTCTAGAGCATACATTGATAAACTCTGAATTGCTCTAAAGCCAATCATGCATAAATTTCAATCTCATTGAAGCTACATGTCTACCATGCTTGCTTTGTTTCAATACCTTAGTGAGAGGGTCCACCATATTTTAATCTTTGGGAACTTTAATAACCTCTACTTCTCCTCTACCAATGATCTCTCTAATCAAAAAGTATCTCTTAAATACATGCTTAGAATTTTAATGAGATCTAGGTTGTTATCATATAATAGAGGAATAGGATCAACATTACAAGGGACCATTCTAAGTCAATGAATGAACTTCATGGTCTAAATTGCTTCATTAACTACATTTAATGTTATAATATGCTCTACCTTTGTAGTTGAATCTCTGTAGTTTCTCATTTATAACTCTTATAAACAATAATATCATCTTTTATCATGAACAAGTAGCCTAATTATGATTTGCAATCATCCATATCAGATTGAAAGTTGACATCATTATTGTCGCACCCTAATTTTGGACCGGCATTGATTCGGATCGATCCCGAGTTGATTATGGCCCATTTAGGGTTCTTTCGGACAATTCTGGGTCCTTTCGGGCCGGGCTTGGCCCGTTTAGGGTTTATTTTGGCAGCCTAGGGGTCATGTGCGATCGCATATGTGGCTTTTACACGCCGCATATGATCATACGCGATCGCGTATCTCCCCTAAGGCAGACCTAATTTAGCCCTAATCTGCCATTTGGCTATGG
>CANYBF010514710.1:0-32595 GCA_948192965.1 Dalechampia spathulata
AAGAAATTCGGGCTGCTTTCCCTCAGCAGGAAGGCTCGGGTTTTTTCCTGACTTGTTTAGTTACTCAATTGAGTTAGCTAGATGAGTCGGGTGGCGACTCCACGTTATTTCATTGTGCACATTTATCACACCACTTAGCACGCCACATTTTCCGACGACGGGGAATCACAGAGCCTTTCTTCATCAAACCCAAAACCACCACATACATCCAAATGTAGTTCAAATCCCACTATATTAATGCCTGACAATCACCAAACTTCATATTTTGAAACACTACCTAATCTTGAAAGTATAAGAATCTTGGGATGCTACTTTCCAAGGTTTTCAGGCATCTTCTCAAAGTCAAACTCATTAAATTGCTCAAGCCAAACTTCTAAACATCACCCCTAGCCTCAGTAGACATTAAAGCCTACTGTCATTACCGCTAGCATCATAACCATAACACTGATAACTATAACTCTCTTAGGCAGGTCATTTAAGACCTCATTGATTTAAGTGAGCTCGAAGATTTTACAAAATCCAAACCTTCAATCAAAATAAACCTATTACCTAACTACCATAAAGCTAACCATATCTACATGATCCAATCAGGGTTACTAAAATCCTTAATTCTTAATTCATTTTCTCCCCTTAACAGTGAGGAGATTTCTTAGTTACTTATTATTAGCTTTCAGCCTGGTGATGGTTTCGATATTATTACTATTGACATGTAGCATGATAGTTTAGAGGATGAGTCTATAGCTGCTTGGGATTCCTCTAAGTCTAAATTAATTGAGGTTTAGAAATCTAAGAAAGATGAGTCAGTTAAGACTCCCAAGGCAGCCAAGCCAGTATCTAAGGCTCTTAAGTAGCAAAAGGGGCTGGGTGCCAATAAGATGTCCTCTGGAGTCCATAATATCACTTAAAGTGGTAAGGTGTTCATTCCTCCTAATCTTGGGAAGAAATCAGATGCTCCAAGAAGTCAACAAAGGCTGGTCCAAGTAATGCTCCAGCTCTACAACTTACTAATAAGGGTAAAGACGTTGCTCAACCTAAGAATGTAGTTGTCAAGCTATTAAAGAAAGTGTAGGATAACATCAGTATTTGGGACTTTTTGTTATTTTCCTAACAACATTGATGGGCCATTATCAAGGTACTTTCTAGCATGAGAATTTCTCCGTCTGCCTCTACCTTTAGCATGAAGAGCCTGTTAGTGAACCAAGAGTTACAATCTAGCATGATTACTTTCTCAGATGTATATTTACCAACTGAGGGTATTCATCATAATAAGGCACTCTTCATTAGGGTGCATATCATGAACTTCTCTACTCCTGATGTCATGGTGGATGATAATTCTGGCATTATTATCTATCCTCTTAAGGTATTGCTCAAGCTCAGGATTTAGCTTTCAGACTTAAAGCTATCTAAGACTATCATCAGGGCATATGATAAGTCTAAATAGAAGGTTACTGGTACCTTCACTTCCACTATGACTGTTGGGTTAATTAAGTCAGTGGCGGAGTTCATAGTTCTTAACATTTTAGTGTCATTTGCTTTATTATTGGGCTGGTCATGGTTTCACCTGCTAGTAGGTGTGTCATCTACCTTGCACCAAAAGATTAAGTTTTTGAATGATGAGGGTGTGGTTATCATTATAACTAATGATGAGGTTGCCTTAACCTACATCAGAGAGGATATCCATCTCATGACTAGTTTTTAGATCACTGCCATCAGAGAACCTGAGTCATACTCATACCAACCAAGTCCTGCTATGAAGAAGATGCTGCACAACATAAACTTTATGCCTGGCAAGGGTCTAGGCTGGTACCAGTAAGGTCTGGTAGAGTTTAATACCCCTACAACTATGTAGGAGGAGAGATATTGCATTGGGTTTGATCCCTATACTTAGGATAAGCTAGAAGATTGCAAGATGGTTGCCTTTGTCCAGGGGGAGATATAGGACGATTGTACTCTCGAGTTGCCTAACTCAGATGACTTCTTTGATCAAAAGTTCATCATCTTTGATGATGTTTATGATTTTTCAGCCTTGACAACATCCAAAAAGATCATTTTCAAGTCTTCCATCATTAGCCAATGCAAAAATCTCACCACCGCTTGCCTCGAGCCATAAATCATTACAGTTGTTACACTGGAGTTTAAACTGTAGAGTTTGGATATAGGAGATTTACTTCTTTAAAAGGTCTATAAGGACATTACCACCTTATTAGATAGCGCTTTTGATGAGTTTTTATATGAGGATGATGATGTCCTTATTTCTATACTTTTTAATGATGATGTAATCCATTGAAAATTTAATGCAATGAAAAATAGTTTTGGTTATGTTTATGATGTGGATTTTGATGGCATTATACATAAACATGAGCATTACATGAGCATTTTTGACATTAATGCATCACACATAGTAACTGTTAACATTGGCACAGATGATAGGCCATATCCTCTCTATATTGCATCTGATTTAACCCTTGATGAGAAAGTAAAAATTATTAGAGTGTTGAAATAGCACATAAAAGCCATTGCTCTAAGCTATGAAGACATGCCAGGTGTCAATAAAATTATAGCAGAACACACAATTCCAGTTAGACCTAGTTTTAAGCTAGTTAAGCAGAAACAACATCGACTTTGACTAGAATGAGCTCAAAAGGTTAAAGAGAATATCCAAAAGCAATTAGATGCCAAGTTCTTTAAAGTGGTTAACTATCTTGAATGGTTGGCCAATATGGTACTGGTTCCCAAGAAAGATGGCAAGGTTAGGATCTATGTAACTACAGGGACCTAAACAAGGCATGCCTGAAGGATCACTTTCCTTTGCCTTATATTGACATATTGGTCAATAATGCAACTACTAGTGTTATGTACTCCTTTGCTAATGGATTTGCTAGGTACAATCAGATCCTCATGGCTATTATTAATAAGTTCATTATCACAAAATGGGGGACCTATTGCTACAAGGTCATGCTCTTTAGCTTGAAGAAGGCAGACGTTACCTATTAGAGAGTCGTAACAACCTTGTTGCATGATCTAATCTATAAAGAGGCCAAAGTCGATATGGATGACATGATGGTGAAGTCTCTTACCAAGAAAGAACATCTAGCTACTCTCAAAAAATTTCTAATCTAGGTTGTGAAGTACAAGCTTAGGCTAAACCCAAAGAAGTGCACTTTTAGAGTGACATCTGATAAGCTATTGGATCATATAGTTAGCCAGAAGGGTATTAAGGTAGATCTTGATAAGGTAAAGTTGATTTGGGAGATGCATATTCCCAAAACTAAGATCAAAGTCAAGGTATTCTTAGGATAACTCTAGTACATTAGTAGATTCACTGCTAAGCTCACTACTATATATGAGCCTATCTTTAAGCTTTTGAGGAAGAACCAGCCTTTGGTTTGGGATGAGAATTGTTAGTTTGCATTCAAAAGGGTGAAGCATTACCTCTCTAACCCACTAATTCTACAACCACCTTGACAGGGAAAGTCATTATTACTCTATTTAGACTTAGAGAAGGAATCAGTGGGAGCTATGGTTGCTCAGGAGAATAAAGCTAAAGTTGAGCATGTTGTCTATTACTTGAGTAAGAAACTATTGCCAATAGAGTGCAAGTATAACACTATTGAGAAGCTGTGTATGGCTATGGTTAGGGTCACTAAGAAGTTCATATATTACTTCTAATCATACCAAGTGTAAGCGATTTCCATGGTCAACCCTATCAAGTACTTGTATGAAGCTCCTTCACTGGTGGGGAAGCTTTCCAAGTGGCTAATCCTGTTATCAAAGTTTGATGTGCAGTATATCATTAAAACTATGATCAAATGTAGAGTGATTGCTAAATTCTTAGCATCAAGGCCGATGGATGACTCTAAAGCCTTTGAACTAGACTTCCTACATGAGTACTTAGGGGCAGTCAATGTCTAAAATTGGTAGCTTCATTTTGATAGCACAGTCAATAGAAAAGGTGCAGGCATAAAGGTTATGCTAATCACTCTTGAACATGAACTAATTATGTTTTTGAAGTAGTTAAGCCTTCTAGTCACAAATAACATGGTTAAGTATGAAGCATTGCAAATGATTGATGCCCAAGATGTATAGTATTTGGTGACTTGATGCTTGTCATTCAACAGTCTATGGTCGAGTGGGATGTTAGAGAACAAAGGCTCAAGCCTTACGCTAAATACATGAAGCTCATAATTTATAATTTTAGCTCATGTAAGTTTATTCACACTCTATATGATGAAAATCAGATGGTTGATGCCTTGACCATACTAGCTTCAGTATGTGAGCTACCATAGTGTGAAGTTTAGCTTGTGCTCATCGAGCAGTCAAGGATCCTTTGCTATGAGGGAGAATGGGTTATAGCCCTAGACCGGCAAGATGAGACTCCATGGTATACTAATATCATCAATTTTTTAAGAACTACTACTTATCTAGAGGAAGCCAATAGAATTAATAAGCTACCTTTATGGAGGTTAGCAACTAACTTGACCTATTATTAGGGTGTTCACTACAGAAGAATGATTAATGGTCTGTGACTTCGATGTATATCAAGGAAAGAGATTGAAACAGTCATGCAGATAGTGCATGCTGGTATTTATGGGCCTCACATAAATGGGTTTGCTTTATATAGAAAGATTATGTGCCAAGGATATTTTTGGCTTGCCATAGAGATGGAATGCATATAATTTATGTAGTAATGTCATGAATGTCAGATTCATGGAGATCTGAGTCACATACCACTGATCAAATTGTAAAATTTGATAATGTCATGGCCTTTCTCAGCTTGGGGAATTGATATTATGAGTGAGATCAATCCTAATGCTTCTAATAGGCATCGATACATATTGGTGATTATTAACTACTTCTCTAAGTTGGTAGAAGAATAATCCTATAGTAAACTAGGGGGTAAAGCAAGTTACCAAGTTCATAGAGAAGAATCTCATATACCGATATGGGGTACCACATCACTTAGTATTCGATAATAAAGTGCAGTTCTATAGCTAAATGTTTGATTTGCTAAAGAGATATGAGATCAAGCATCATCAATCTTCTCTACATTACCCTCAAGCTAATACGGTAGTCAAAGCTGTTAATAAGATCATCAAGCAAAACTTAGCTAAAACAATGTAGACTTACTAAGATTGGCATGAGTAGTTGCCATTTGCTTTATCGGGTTATAGAACCACTATGAGAAGTCCTACAGGTGCTACCCCCTATTCACTAGTTTACAGAATATAAGTCATATTGCCAGTCAAAGTGGAGCTTAAATCACTTAGGGTTGCTTTGGAAGCTCAGTTTCCAGAGGTTAAGTGGAAGAGGGCTACATATGAACAATTGGTTGCTATTAATGAGAAGCAGCTAAAGGCTTTCTATTATTTACAACTTTACAAGAAGTGCATGGCGAATGTGTTTAACAAGAAAGTCAAACCTATTGTCATATAGGAAGGTTATCTGGTTTTAAAGTAAGTTAGATTGGTTATCCATGATATATATGATAAGTTTAGACTTAACTAGAAAGGCTCATTCCTGGTTAAGAAGATTCTATCCAAAGGCACTGTCCACATCTCAGATCTAGAAGGGAACAAGTTCTTTGAACCTATCAATGAAAGTCTGGTGAGTTGAAAACCTGCATAGGTGGCTCATGCAAAAGTTAAGATAAAAAAACGATGATCACTTGATGAGTTGAAAATCTACTTAAAAGGCTCATAAAAAGTTTGATCTCTTAAAAGCAAAAGGAGAGCGTTAAAATAATTGATTAGAAAATCTCACATGGGACTGGTCAATGACAGGGGTTAAGTCTAATGCATATCGAGGGCTTGTATGCTACTTCTAACATTTTTTTCATGTAAATGCCTTAATCTCATCAATGCAAATGGAACACATGTTCATAAACTTAGCCATAAGTAATACTAATTTCAAACACAAAGCATTATCTTTCTTTATTGTACATAATTTTATTGCTGAACAATTTTTGTAGTATAAAATTTTAAGTATAATGCAGCACCCACAGCTTATACTCATCATCCATAGCAGATCTAGCTCCAAAGATCTCTACCAGCATGATCCTACGATGAGGCCAGGTCCTCTCCACATGCTCTAGAAAGTAGGATAGCAGTCATCCTCTTTCAAATGCCATCAACTGAGGAATAGTTTGTCTATAGTTGTACTGATGATAGACTCTAGTAGGACTATGATATATGTAGCATCTAAATCTTGGTAGTGGAATACAATCTATATATGTCCTTACGGTCATGTATTGTATATGCTACCAAGGACAAGTCCGCCTAACCTCACTCTCTAAGATAGATCCCATCCACTCAACCTGACGGTCAAATATCAATATCTTTACCTCTCCTCATATGGTTACAAGGTGCGTACCTCTATGGATCACTAACTGGTGGTGCCAAGATCCCTAGCTTCTCTTGGAGTCAGATCTAAAAAAATAAAACAAAATAAAAGCTCGTTAAGTTAAAAACCTTATAAAAGGCTAGTCATACAAAAATTAGAGTGACCCATTAAACTAAAAATCGAAGGGGCCAATTTATGTAAAAGTTAGGGTTTAAAGTAAAATCAGATAATCCAATGAGTCAAAAACCTTATAAGAGGTGACTCATGCAAAAATTAGGGTAAAAATACAACTTTTCTAAATTTAAAACCTATAAAGGCGGCTTAGAATTCATACCTGTAGTATAAGCAGACTACCATTAAGGTATCCAGACTACTCACGCCTCACTTTATCTAGCCCAAGGATTGTCTCTACTATGATCATCAAAAAATAGGCCTGACCCTACTCCATCTGGTCTATCAGTAGACCAATCATTAAATCCCTATGGTCAAATAGGTCGATGAATAGAAACTATTCCAGTAGTCTGAATCTTACCACCCTCAGCCATGAAAGGGTAGTCACCAGCTTATGGCTACATATCCAAAAGATAGTAGCAAGATCTACAGAGCCCTCTGTAGTCAGCAATGACCTTATTGTCTTTGGGCTAACATCAAATGCCATGATCAGATAAGGGACTGTCTCACCAATAGGCACTGGTATTACTAGCATCACCGTCATGTTACATGTGACTTTGAGATAGCGGTAAACTCCTTATACATTGGATATAGTTCCATGTGTTTGAATCAAAAGACATAGGTTGTTAGATCCCAGAACTGTACAGCAGCATGCAGTAAAGCAATGTTGATAGAGAGCCACTATAAAGTCTTCAAATATTAGAGTCTAAACTTGCTTAGTTAACTCCATTCAGTGTTCCCCTACTAGCAGGACATGGTACAGAAAGCAAAGAGTGATTACTAAGTTATGATCTATTCCTGCACAGAAGAATAGACAGATTATGTTTCAGTAAAGAAACATAATACATAATATTTTTATAGAAAAGTAACTATAGCAAGCATTTTGGGTTTCACTATCAAATCTAAAAGATACAGAGTTCAAGCAGTCAATGATTCTTAGTGTTTGTACACCATAGCCCGAGTGTACTAGGCCTTCATGCTAGGTTGTGCTACTTTATCCTATATTCTAATGCAAAAGCTATAGAGTTTTGATACCATGCATATGGAATCTAATGTCACATCTACCATAGGCATTGTCATCTCCTAACTACTCCTCATCAAGATTGGGATTATCAGGGACCTCGATGTTATACCACTCCAACCGCACTGTCAATGGGGTGATCTCTCTACCCATTTACTCAATCATCTAGGCATAGCAATCCTACTTTTCTTACTCTGAATACTGACTCATCTGCATTAACACAATCATATAGGTCATGCATCCATGCATAGGCATCATGAATATAATCATAATAGGTACTTACTTGAACATCTAATATCTTAAAATTATGATAGCAACGTAGTCTCATCAATAACCTTGTAATATCAACCATATCATCTTGAGACACCTACATAGGTTAAGCAAATGTTACATCAATAAAATCAACAGCATGTTAATTGACTTCATCTACTCACATGAGTAGTATTTGGTGGATCAAAATTGATCTCATCCCTCATTGGCATCGAGAAGGATGCCTTATACTGGCAGCCTAGCTTGCCATAGCTGTAGATCAATAGCTTCTGAGGCCACATCAATTAACCCTTGATGAAATAATATGGATGCTCATACCCAAGGGATGCATCTGGACTATTGGACTCTAGTCTCGATGGTGTCACTCTGAACACAACACTGCATGATCTCTTTGAGGTACTGCCACCTTAAGAATTACCAACAGCTGGTGAACCACAGTGTCTACCTCTACCACTTAAAGTGTCAAGTTTATTACCAGATCTACTTGCTCTATCATGCTGGCCTTTGCATGTAGATAGCTCAATAGGCTCTAACAGTTGTATATCTATGAAAGTCTGGTAGTCCACCAATGACTCTAATAGACACTCTTACTTGGGAATACTAGTCAATATAATAATTACCTCTATGTCTATGTCAGTATAGGAAGCCCAGAACATAGCTCATGGTGGTGTAGCAGGTTCTACATGTCCTTGTAGCCTTAATTACCAATCAATAATACACTCACTTAAATAGAAGAGCTGACACTTTGGGATCTCCAGCAACATATAACGCTCATCCTTTGTAAGATGAACTAGTCAGGTATTCTAATCATAAAAACATATTCTCTAGTGGTAAAAGTAGACCTATTCAAATAACAATAACAGTCAGTCCTGCTTAAGTATCCTCTAAACTAGTTCAATTTAGTTTTATGCAAATAAAATTGCTTTCTCCTTACCTGATCCCAGGTCAGATTGTTGACATGCTCTCTCAACTCATCCATGGTGTAGTTGACTCTTTGGTGAGACACATACCACACCTACATGTATAGGAAGCCAAGCGGTAGTCCGTGCAGAATCTCAAGCTCTGGCAATAATCCAAACTCATAAGCCATGATCTATAAGATCAACACATACAATTAATGATAGACTTGACAAAAGTTATAGCAGCTTCAGAATTAGTAGAATTCTACTTACCTCAAGGACTTGTCAAGAGTCGATTAATCAATCTATACAATACTAACTACAAAGATCTATCCCCTGCATCAGATGAACTAGGCCAGCGCTGCCTCAATCTAACCTGCTAATGGTGTCCAAGTTGCATAGGGCCCATAATATAGATATATGGACATTGTTCCATATGTAATTGAATAGTATGTACCCCAGCACATACAGTAGAAAGCTGCAAGTATATTGCTTCATAAAGATCATCCTGTCAAGCATCTCTGCCAGAAGTGCCTCTCGAAGACAATCATAGGATATGCTATGTCCTCCTCTCACGTTAAGCATGACACCTAATAGACTAAAGATAGTATTGTATGACCAGTACGATGATATCAGTCTGCCATGTCCAACAATGGTCCTCTCCCTTTACAAGTTACAAAAATTCAAGTTAGCTTTCAAATTAAATTCATAAACTACAAACTATATAAGGGGTCCAGAGTTCCTCCTTTAACCCTAGAATTCACCTATTCATGTCTATGAATGCCTAAACTAGCTAATCCTCGATGGAGTCACTATTATGAATAGGGATTTTTAATTGGTTCAACCGACCCATAGTATGAGCACTAAGTCAAACCCTTCAGAGATGGGTTTGAGTTATGAAGATCTATTCCCTTAAAGCTTCAAGTTTATTTTTATCATTTTAGTCGAGTTAATTATCTTAGGTAGGCAAGCATTCATAATCATGAAATAAGCATATAACATGGTATAGCATGGGATTAATCATAGTAAAAATAACATGAAAAATATGATACGACAATCATGGTAAATGGAACATGGCATATGCATGACATGATGTAAGTATGACATGTGAAAGATGACATGGCATAAGTATGACATATGGAAGATGACATGACATAGGCATGACATGTAAAGAATGACATGGCATAGGCATGACATGTAAAGATGATGACATGGCATAGGTATGACATGTAAAGATGACATAGTATAAGCATGACATATAAAAGATGACATGGTATATGCATAACATGTAAAAGATGATATGGCATAAGCTTGCATCATATAGCAATGATAAAATGAGCATAACATCATAAATGAAAATTAATAATGGCTCGAAGAAAGGGATCAAGGAAGATAGAGGATACATGATGGAATAAGGTTAAATCATACAACTAAATGGGGAATAGAAGCCTATTATATTACAAAAGATCTTGAACGATACAAAATATCAATTAGAGATGGCAAACACATCCAATCCAAGCCAATCACATCAATAGCACTGAATTAACAAATTAAATAAGCATTTAACTTGAAAATTAATTTTGAAGTCAAACTTAATAATGTAAGATCAATGTATGATGAATTCAGATCATTAGTGTTACTGTGAAACCACTGATGCTATTGAAAACTTTGATAGGCATCAAAAAACAAGCAAAACAAGTGAAAAATAAATGAAAAACTTAAAAAACTTGAAAATTTAGCAACTATATATGCCACACATAAAGAGATGTGTGCTACACATAGAGAGATGTGCACCACATATAGGCTATGTATGGTGCACACAGCATATTACGCGTAGTACATTGCATGTAGGAAATGAAGGAAAATGCATTTTTAGGAAAAAAACATGAAATAAATCATAAATCTCAATAGATATATGACTATCATAAATCCTTCAAACTATAAATAAGCTATGAATGCTCCTATTACATTCATGATTGAATCCAATCAATGAAAGTAAAGCAAAAAATCATAAACCCACAATGAAATCAAGAGAAAATGAGAAGAATAGGCATTCCATACTTACCAAGAGATTAGCTTTTAAAAACTTGATTCCAAAACATGATTAGATATTTAAGAGAGGATTAATTAGTCACTAACCTTAGATTAATTACTTAATTAAGTGCTTAATTAAGTGAGTAATCAATTTGACAGAGTTTGGGAGCAATTAATTAATTTTTGGCCTCTTTTCCATAAATACAAAGCATATATTTATAATTAAGGGTCATGGGTTATCAAGGAATTGATAAACAATGTAGGATTCTAGAAAATTATGCATGATATATGTAACATATAGTCTAGAAAAAGGCTATATGTACAGCATGTAGCAGTACATGCCCAACATGATGTAAAAAAGGACCTATGTATGCCACCTAATGTAAGTGCATTAGGATGTGCACCATATGTCAAATAAGCATCATTTGTAGCATAAATGCATGGCAACATATGGAGCATATTAGATTTGCATGGGAAAATATTGTGCACCATGCGTATATTTTCAGAACATGTGCATCATGTAGCATTATATGCTCCACTAATTAGAAAATACATGTTATATGCTCCACCTTCCATAAGCAAAAATGTAATATAATCTATATGTCTAGAGCACGCAAGGGAGGTTAAACAGAATATTTGCAAATTGGGGTTGACATCAGGGACTTGCACAAAGTCGAATCGAAGAAAACCTAAAGTTACAGTGTACGGGTGAAAAGTTAGGGTTAACAATCGCATTCTGGTAGTGGATTCAAATACTATATTTGGAGATATATGATACATATACGATGGTATGATCATAGATCCAGCAGTTGATAACTCTAGAATCAATAGTTGTTCATCTTGATCCAACAGTTGATCATCTAGGTTTGGCAATTGACCATTCGATCTAGGAACAATCATAGAATCAAGCATTTGATTCCTAAACCATAGTAGTATGCACCTGAACATAAGCATTAGGTGATTTTCAAGTCTCACAGCAAAGCCACCAGTCAGCAGTTGACCATGATCAGCCTTAATCACCTCCTTTAAGCACCAGCCTCTTAGTGATAGAATTGGATAGAAAAACCTTAGCATAAGCATCTCGTAATTAGATTTGATTATCTAGCTTAAGCACCAGGCTCCTAGTGGTAGAATTGGGTTGCAAGCCTTAACATGAGAATCACATAAGATTAGCTTTGATTGCTCACCGAGCATCAAGCTTCTAATGGCAATATGAGGTTATGAGTCTTAATATCCCTAGGGAGTCATCTTTGATCTTTCATAGACTTGCAAGCCTCAACATGAGTATTACTTTCATTTGGTCTTGATCACTCACCCGGGCACTAGGCTTCCAGTTACTGCACTAAATCATAAGCCTTGATATAGGCATTTTCCAATCTCTAGTGGATTATACTTAGTGGATTATACTTCCCTAAGGGAGTCAATAGCCTTAGCACAAGCATCTTACAAGCCTTAGCACGAGCATTACGGCTTGATGCAAGCATCAATTAGGTACCTTTCTCAATCTTTTGGTGAAAAGACATGTTATGATTAAGTCTCATTTTGACAACTTTTGCCTATATTACTTGAAAATAATCCTAATCATGGGGTAAACTATAGATCTTAACTTTTCACCTGCCAACTACAACTTTTGGTTTTCTTCAATTTGGCTTGATACAAGTCCCCAATATCATTCTCAATTTACACACATACTTTTTAGCTTCCTATAAGTGCTCTAGAAATATAGAGCATGTTGTATTTTGCTTGTGAAAGGTGGAGCACATAACATGCTTTCCCTAATGTGAAGAGCATATAGTGCTACATACTATGCACATTCAATTGAGATGCATACGGTTAATGACCTTTTTTCATGCAAATCTAATATGCTCCATATGTCACCATACATTTTTGGCATGAATGAGGACTATTAGGCATAGGGTGCACATCGCTAAGTGCCTAGATTATAGGGTATACATAGGGTGTTTCCCTGATGTGTTATGCACATACTACTATATGATGTGCATATAGCACTTTTTTGCACTATATGTTGCACATGTCACTTTCAAAATTCATAGAATCCTACATTGCTAGCTCATTTCTAGCAACACATGACCCATATCTATAATATATGGCTCATGTATTATTTTTGGTAGAATAATCTATAACAGTCATATATTTACTGAGGTTTGTGATTTCTTTCATGTTTTTGCTTAAAAACTCATTTTACTTTGATTCTGCTCACTATATGCGATGCACATCCAACTATATATCGTGTACATCACCTTATATATAATTTTCATAGTTTCATAATTTTTCACTTGTTTTCATTCATTTTTCTATGCTAATCAAAGTTTTTAGTAGCATTAGAGGTTTAACAGTAATCTTAATGATCTGAATTCATCAAACATTGCTTTCATTTGATTAATTTTGGCTTTAAAATAAATTTTTAAGTTAAAAGCTTTCTTCATTTGATTTTTGTTGCAATTGATTTGATTGGACTTGAATTTGATGTGTATTTTCATCTCTAATTGATGTTTGAATGATATTAAAGTCCTCTAATTTCATTTTAATGATTAATTTGCATTGATATTGCCATTAAATCAATTAATTTTCTTATTTTTATCAATTAAATGCTACTTAATTGAGTTTTATTTATCATTTAACATGATTAACTTAATTGGATGTTGATTTATTTCTAAATGATGCTACATGTGTTCTTAGAATCTTCTAATTATGTCTTTGATCGATTTTGCTTGAAATTGATTATTTTGATAATTTTCATGATCCATCTCATGTTTATTGTTACATCTTCATAAGTATTATCATTACATTCATTGGACTTTAACCCATGATTGATGCTTTTATATCACATTGGATTAGTCAATCATATCCTATATTTTTTTTTGACTAACATTATTTGCTTATTTTCATTTTCCATTTGTGCATTTTGGCTTGTATTTCTTAAGGCCATTTTCTCGAATGGAGGAGATGTTGCTTAGCATCTTAGATTTGTATATCATTGAAGATCCTTTGTAATAGCATAAGCCTTTATTTTATTCCCCTTTTACATGTATAATTAACTTTATTTATTATGCATTTCCCCTATCTCTCTCATTTTCATTCTTTGGGCCATTATTATTTTATTCATGTTGCTATGCTTTATTATACTACTATGCTTGTTTTATCATTGTTATCTGATGTATGCTATATCATGTCATGCCTATATCATGTCATCTTTCACATGTCATGCTTATGCCATGTCATCTTTCACATGTCATGCTTATGCCATGTCATCTTTCATATATCATGCTTATGACATATCATCTTACATGTTATACATATACCATGTCATCTTACATATCATGCATATGTCATATCATTCTCATATGTCATGTCTATACCATGTCATTTCACATGCTATGTTTATGATATTTGCTATATCATTTTATTATGTCATCTCACATGTCATGCTTATGCTATATCATTCTTACATGCCATGCATATGTCATATTTCATTTGTCATTCTTACACCATAATACATCTATTATGATTGTTACTATGCTACATCATATTGTATACTTTATTCATGCTTATGTATGCTTGCCTACTTAAAATAATTAACTCAACTAAAATGGTAAAATTGAAATTGAAACTCTAAGAAAATAGATCTTCACCATCAAAACCCATCTATGAAGGGTTTGACTTAGCACTCATGTTATGGATCAATTGAACCCAATCTAGAATAATTCAATAATGACTTCATCTTGCAACCTATATCAAGTCTGTTTCATTCTTCAAGGTAATCCCTTAAGAAGATTGCACTTTCATTCTAAGTGGACCCTTGGTACCATCTATCGTAAGCCTCACTCTGGATTATGGTGAAAGCCCAACTCACAATAAGATATAGTGTAAACTTTTCAATTTTGATGTATCTAAAAATTGATTATTTTATGTATTTAATTAATTTAAATGACTTTTTTAAATCTAGTTTTATTAATATTTATATTTTGGATATTATATTTTCTATCTATTATAAATTTACTTTCTACGTGATCAATGTTCTTATTATTGATATTTTTCTTAAATCATTTGATTGATTGTTTTAATATGGATAATTTATCTACTTAATAAATATCATTTTGATTTTAATTGGATAAATGATTTATTTATTATTTTTAGTAATTATCTAAGTGATTTAATGGTGATCATTTCAAATTTTGGAATGATAATTATCTTATCATATCCTAAAGATATTTTTTTAACTTTATTTATTTCTAAAATATTTTATGGCAGATTTATTTGATTTCTCCAAATTCAAATATTAAGTTTTCTACATTGAAGGAAAAATTTTTTTATCAAAAGGAAATCTGATCCAACAAGCTATATTTATGGAAGTTTTCCAACATATATCATGTAGGATTTCAAGGTGAAATTTTGGAGATTATTTTAGTAAAGTTTTTTTTAAAAATTTTATTAAGAAAATTTGGAGGATATTTAACTTATGAAACTCAAATCTAATATCTTTCAAAACATAAATTTTTCTCTTTTGATAAAATGATTTTCAAATATTCTAAAAATGGTAAGTTTTCAAAAATCAAGTTTAGTAATAAATCTATCTATCACGTAAAATTAGCTTATTGATTTTATGTAACAGAAACTATTTTTAAATTGACTTTGATAAACTTACATTTTTATACTTTATGTATTTAGAATATAATGGTCACATTTATTAAGTATAAATACATAAATTTTGAAGTTAAAAAACATAACAAGATAAGAAAATGAAAAGGATTAAATATATAACATCTTAAGAGGTATTTTTCTAAAAGCTTCATTTTGAATACCTATTCTCAATCTTTTCAATAAGTTTTGTAAAAGTGTGAGGATTGTTATTATTTTATCACTTGATTATTGTAAGAGGTTATGAAGTTACCCTATTTGTGAAAACTTGAAGAGGTTACAAGTTAACCTGCTAAAAACTTAAAGAGGATGTCAAGTTGGCTTATTAAAAACTTGAAGAGGTTGCAAGTTAGCCTACTAAAAACTTTTGTAAAAGTTATAAGTTAGCCTATTTAAAACATTTGTTATAAAGGTTCCAAGTTAGTCTTTGAAAACTTATTGTTTTAGTGGAGTCTCAAAACATTGATTTTGAGAGAGTGGATGTAGGCATTTAGGCCAAACCACTATATATTGTATGTCCACTACTTTCTTCTCTGCTTCTTCTATTATTAGCTTGCTATTTTCAATTACTTTATTTTAAATGGCTGTTTATAAAAAAAAAGGATTTTGAGTTAATCTATTATTTTTCAAAGGGGAGTTTTTAAAAATTTATTTATTTATTTCTGTAACTTTGATTTATTTTTGAATTGATTTGGTTTTGATAAAATAGCTTGTTAAAGTTTATTTTAGTTTACTGATTTAAAAAATAGTTTGCTAGTTTTGAAAATAGTTTGCTAAAATTACTTTAAATTTTTTTTAGTTTGTCAATTCACCTCTCTTTACCATTGCTTTTGGGACTAATATTTGGTATCAGAGCTTATCTCTATTTTATAGGTTTAATAGCCTAAGAAAGATCAAATGGTAGCCGATTCGAGTAGTAATGTGGTTATTGCTCAAAATGTTAAAGGACACTCTACAACAAGAATTCCTTTATTCTATAGAAGAAACTACTCATATTGAAAGACTATAATAAGAGACTTTATTCAATTGGTTGATATTGACTGTTAGAAAAACATCTTATTTCGTACAACACTTTCTACTAAATTAAATGAAAGTAATTACACCAATGATAATTGGAAGCTAATCCAAGCAAATTCTAAAGCAATACATATTTAATATTGTGCTCTTGATGTAAATGAACATAACTATGCTTCTGCTTGAACTGTAAGATAATAGATCTGGAAGAAACTTGAAGTTACTTATGAAGGAATAAATCCAGCTAAGGAGTTAAAGATTAATATTTTATTGCATGACTACAAAATGTTTTCTATGTAACTTAACAAGAACATCTTATAAATGAGAACCAAATTTACACACATAATGAAAAAGCTAAAGAATCTTAGAAAAGGTGTTTTAGAAGATGAACAAGTGAAGAAGATCCTTAGGTCATTGCCTAAGAAGTATGAATTAAAAGTTATTATTTAGTATGAGGTAAAGGATTGCACTAAGTTCAATTATGATGAACTTATTGGCTCACTATTTGCACATGAAATAATTCTTATAGGAAGAAAGAAAATAACAAAGATAAGAAGAAAATTTTATTGCACTTAAAGCTTTATCAAGTGCTGAAGATTCAAGTGATGATGATAATGATGATGTTGACATGCTTGCATGAAAATTCAAAAAGTATCTTAAGAAAGGTGACAAGTTTTTGAAAAGAAGAGGTAAAAAGAAGTTTCAGCCAAAAGATAAGTTGCACTTAAAGAAGGAAGAACAAGAAGTAGTTTACTATGAATGCAATAAGCCTATACATATCAAACCAAAGTGTTTGAAATTAAAGAAGAAAGATTCAAAGAAGAAAAAGGCTATGGTGGTTACATGGAGTGATAGTGACACATCAAGTTCAGAATCTAATCCAAAGAAGAAGTCGTAAACACATGCTTTATGGTAAAAAGGTTTTGAATAATTTTTCTCTGAGTTTTCAAAATTGGGTAAAAAGTATTTATTTAAAAAGGATTTTAAATCTATTCAAGAAAAAAAATCTATTTTGAAAATTGAGAAGGAAAAACTGAAATCTCAAATTAGCTAGCTAGTTTCAGATAATAGCGTTTTGAAAAAGGATTTTGAAAATCTAAATAATGAAAAAGAGGTTTACTGATTAAGATTGGAAGTTCTTAAAGGAAAATAAATTTATCATGATAATCATATATTAAGATAAAGAAGAAGATAATATTTTCCAAAAAGAACATTTGCTTATAATTCAAACAAAAGGTGTTTTATTGTAATTATTATGGACATTATTCTTATGTTTGTGGTTTTAAGAAAGGTAGCATGAAAGGTAAGAAGGTTTGGGTGTTTAAGGGAACTTAAACTAATACTAACATGAAAGGACCCAATACATGTTGGATACCTAAAAATAACTAGCTAATTGCAAGTTTGCCTAACAAGCAAGGATAATAATGAAAAATAGTACATGGATAACAAGTATTTGAGGCATATGAGTAATGATAAGAACAATTTCACTAGAATAATAATGAAAGAAAATGGCAATGTTAGCTTTAAAGATAAAAGCAATGTAAAGATTATTGGGAAAGGAGATGTTAGATTAATACCTTGTATTAAGGATGTCTCATTGGTCAAAGGATTAATATTCAACCTCCTAAGTGTAAGTCAATTTTATGATAAAGGTAAAAGAGTTATGTTTAAATCTACTCATTGTGAAGTTCAAAATATGTATGATAATAACATACTATTTATTAGTAAGAGAGATGATAATGTTTATTTAATTGATTTGAATGACATCAATGAAAAGTATTTGATTTCATATCATCATGATAATTGGTTATGGCATCATAGACTAGGTCATGCGAGCATGTATTTAATTTCAAAACTTTTAAAGAAAAATCTTATTAATGGTTTACTAAAATTAAGGTTTAAAAAAATCATGTTTGTAGTACATGTCAACTTGGTAAATAAACTAAAACTTCTTTCAAAAGTAAAGGTATGATTACAACATTTAAACCTTTGAAACTTTTGTATTTTAATCTTTTTGATCCCATTTCACCTATTAGTCTTAGTGGTAGATCATGTGTTTGTAATTATTGATGAATTCAAGATTTACATTGACCCTCTTTCTAGCTCATAAGTATAAGGTATTTAACAAGTTTGTTCACTTTTGCAAGAAAGTTCAAAATCAACAAGGCCACATAATAATTTGTATAAGGAGTGACCATGGAAGGCAATTTAAGAATAAATCCTTCAAGGATCACTATAATGAACATGGTATTACTCGTAACTTTTGGTACTAAAGACTCCACAATAAAATGGAGTGGTAAAAAGAAAAAAATAAACTTTACAAGAGATGGCAAAGACTATGCTTAGCAAAAGTAGCTTGCCAAAATACTTTTAGACCAAAACAATCAACGCATCATGCTACATTCTCAATTGTGCTCTAGTAAGATCTATTCTAAAAAAGACATATGAATTGATGTAAGGTAGAAAACCCAACATAAGTTACTTTTATGTGTTTGGTTGTAAATGATTTATGTTGAATAATGGAAAAAATTAGCGTGCTAAAGTTGATGTTAAATCAGATGAGGCAATATTTTTTTGTTATTCTAATCAAAGTAAAGGGTATAGAGTGTTTAATAAACATACTATGACTGTTGAAGAATCTACACATATGGTTTTTAGTAAGGCTAATCAGACTCTACCTAGTAAAGACTTTATTGATGATAATTATGCAAGAAATAGTACTAGCATGTAGGAAAAACAATATGCTAATTTAGTAGAAGAAATAAATCAATCAGCTAATTTTCTTGATGAACAGTAAAGTGTAGAACAAATGATCAAAGAATATAATCTTCCTAAGAAGTGGAAATATCATAGGAACCATGCAAAGGAATAAATGTTAACTAGTCTATCTAAGAAGATGATGACAATATCTCAAATGAGGAATCTTATTGGAAACGTAGCTTTCATTTCCCAAATTAAACCGAAAGATGTAATTGAAGTTCAAAGTGATGAAATCTAGATCAATGCAATGCCAGAGGAATTTTATGTAAAATAAAGTGATAAGAAAGGCAATGTGGTTTGAAACAAAGCAAGGTTAGCTTCTCAAGGTTACAACCAAGAGGAAGGTATCAATTTTGATGAGACTTGTGCTCTGGTTGCTAGACTTAAAGCAATTTGACTTTTATGTGCATTTGCATCTCATAAAAATTTCATGCTTTATCAAATGGATGTGAAAAGTGTATTTTTGAATGGTTTTATAAATGAGGAAGTTTATATAAAATAGCCTCCTGGTTTTGAAGATTTTTAAAAAACCAAATCAGGTCTTTAAACTAACAAAAGCGTTGTATGATCTTAAGCAACCCCTAGAGCTTGGTATGATAAACTTAGCATATTTTTGTTACTAAATGGTTTTACAAAAGGTAAAGTTGATAAAACTTTATTTACTATATATCATAAGCATGACATTCTTATTGTTCAAATATATATTGATGATATTATTTTTAGATCGACTAATGAGCTTATATGTAAGCATTTAGCAAGTGTGATGCAAAAGGAATTTGAAATGAATATGATAGAAGAACTCACATTTTTCTTTGGATTGTAAATCAAATAAAGTAAGGAAGAAATTTTCATTAATTAAGCTAAATACATAAAGGAGCTTTTGAAGAAATTCAAAATGAATGACGCTAAAGCTTGTGGAACTCCTATGAGTCTAACGGTAAAAATTGAAAAAGATGAGAAAGGTAAAAGTATGGATATCAAGATGCATTGAGGTATGATCGAATCACTTCTTTATTTGACTACAAGTAGACCCGACATTCACTTTAGTATGAGTTTGTGTCTAATCTTAAGGAGTCATATTTAATTATTGTTAAAAGGATTCTTTGATATCTTAATGGTACTCAAGACTTAAATCTTTGGTATCCTAAAGATACTTCACTTGATCTAGTTGGCTATAATGATGCAGATTTTATAGAAAGTAGAGTTGATAGAAAAAGTACTTCTAGAACATGTTAATTTCTTAATCATTGTCTCATCTTGTGGTTTAGTAAGAAGCAAACATCCATGACATTGTCAACAGTTAAAGCCAAGTATGCGTTAGCTGAAAGTTGTGTGGCATAAGTTCTATTAATGGAGCAATAATTAGAAGACTATGAATTGAAATATGCAAATATTTCAATTTATTATGACAACACAAATGCAATCAACCTATCAAAAAATCCCATGCAACACTCAAGGACAAAGCATATTGAAATTCGACATCACTTCATTAAAGATCATATTCAAAGAGGAGACATCAAAGTAATTTTTTGCCTACCAAAAAATAGCTTGCTGATATCTTAATGAAACCACTAAGTGAGGATCAATTTGTGTCTTTAAGAAGATAACTTGGTATGCACTAATTCATAATTCAAAGGTATAATAAATCTAAAGTTTTATGTTTCATGTTTTTGATCATATATGCATTTATGATTAAATCATATATGATTTTAACATCTATATATATGTTAGTATTCTAATTTTAAATCTTATGTTTATACATATATATATATATATATATATATATATATATATATAGACGTATAATTATTTCTTTTCTTATATTTTTGAATATATATATATAGATAAATAATATTTAGTTTCAAAATATATTTTAAGTATCTTTTATGTTTGGTAAAAACATGGTTTATATTTTTTATTTCCTAAAATTATGGATTTTTGAAATATTTTTTAATTAATGCTTTTATTGTATGATTTATTATTATATTTAAAAAGCCATTTTCTTTCTTTTTGCAAATACATTTTCTCGCTCTTCTATAAAAAGAAAACCTATTCAATTCCTTCAATTCTCTCAATTTTTCTTTTCTCATTCAAAACCTTAAACCCGTAAATTGAAATTTTCTCTCTTTTCATTCTAAATGGTAAAGAAAAAGAATACTAAATCTTCACCTTTCCTCTTTGTGAGAAGAAAGCCAAAGTAAAGGAATAATATAATCTTTTCTCTTCTTTAAAAGATTATTTTGTAAAAGATCATTGATTGAGAAGACTTTTCTAATTGATTTTCAAGCATTGAGAGTTTGTTTGCAAAATAACAATGGGTTTCTTTCTTTTGCCTTAATGAATCTATACATGAAAATTTAGTGAGATAATTTTATGGATCATTAAGTATTATCGTAAAAGGTGAATTTTGTAGATTTCAAGTCAAAGGAAAAATCTTGACAATCACAACTCAAGACATTAAGCAATCATTTGGCATTCCTAATGAAGGACTCCGAATTAGTTGAACGAAGGATTTGAAAGAAATTGATGGCTATGATGAATTGGAAGCAATGAAGTTAATCCTGTTGGTTTATGAAAACGTGTTTGACAGCAGAAGGTATAATTTAAAACTTTTTAAAAACATGTTTTACAATGGATCTAGCAATTCTATTCATAGAAAACATTAAATACAAAGAAGATTATCAAAGAAGAGATTGAAAACTCACTTTTAAGCAAATCTCCTTCTTTCTTATCATTTTGAAAAGTTGTAGTAAACTTTTCAATCCCCAAGTGTAAAGGATCTCTAAACTATCCATACAAGTAACAAGAATGATTAGTAAACAAAATTACTTGTTTTGTTTTTGAGACTAGTAAAACAAAATAATAAGAATGGATGAAAGATTAAGAAGAAAATTGGTTTTCTTGTTTATCTTCAATCAAAATTAAATAGTTTTATTTGTTCTAATGCTTTAAATGCTTTTGAATCAGATAGAGGATGGAGGCTGTAGAAAATATGCTTCTGTAACCCTAAAAGTTATGTCAGACAACTTATAAAAACCTAATTAGGTTTTAGGTTACTTAAGTCATATGCATGCGCATATCATATGCTTCAGGCATGTAACATGCATGTGCATGACTTAAAGTCCCTCTAAAAGTACATGAAAATCATGTGCACTTCTTTTAATTCATCACACATGAATAAGTCATGTGACAATCACTTATTGATTATTAATTAATTTAATTTCATCCAAAATCTGCATATACCATACATGTAAAATGTGTCATCGTAAATCACTTGTATCTTGAGTTCTATTCATCAAATTTTAGTGATCTTGGGTATCAAATCAAAGCTCTTTTCATGCTCCTTCTAATAAATGTAAAAGATACAAGTTCTCTTATAACCATAATACATTATTTCATCAACATCCATTCATGATTATCATTCCTCTTGACATGTTGGCAACAAATGAACTTCATTTAATAACATCATTTATAAATCAAGAGTAGTGTTTAGTCATACATCATGACTACCCAAATATTAAGAGGTTATTAGTTTGACTACAACCCTTCCATATCAGATTCCATGCAATAAACTCCTTTTACCATCCACTATCTTATTTAGGTTTGAGTATGGATTAATGTCAACTCAATGTATAATCAAGTGTGTTAGATCATGCCCTAAACTTGATGTTTCATGTACCATAATCTTTATTCCCAAAATGCCTTTATGAAACTCATTCATCAATAGGCATTCTACTTTGGCTAGAGATTCTTGAATAAAGAATTTTACATGAATCAATGAGATAAAACCTCTACATTTAATTTGGGGTGATGAATCCTTTATTGATAAACAAATACCTTCAACTACTTCACACTATATCGAACCTCCAAGTTATGAATGCCTTCTATGGAGGAATAAAACATAGGAGTCAAAACATAATGATCCATAATTAAGATAACTGTGTTATCTCAATTCTTAAGGATACTTGCACTACTGATATGAATGAGATATTTTTCATTAACATAAATCAATTATCCATATAAAATCTCACTGACAAGGCCTCCAATGAGTCAATCCCCTACTACTTATCCACATGTTCACTTTAGACAACTCTTATCATGATGAATGAGAATCATCCCTAAACAAAGTATAACATGTGTTGATCTTAACCGCATTAATAATATCCATTCTTATTAATACATTGATTAGGGGTAATTTAGATATTGAATATTTATATACAATAAGAACCTCATTTCATAAACTCTTTATGAATTCCTTTGTACTGTTCCAATATCTTGAAATTCATTATCTAGTTAATGACCTTTCAAGCAAACTGAATAATGAATAATGCCTTTTATTGATAAATCATTCAATTAAATACAATAAAACATGATACTTTAGAGTATACACTGACAAATCTTAGGAAATTAGAATATTTCAACTAAGGAACAGATAAGTACAAGTGCTCTTTAAGAGACCTTCTATATTTTACACAAAATTATCATACATGCTTTATTACCCAGGTCTAGAAGTTTCACTTATGTAAGTATTTGGAAGTATGTGCTATATGGCATATTGTAAAGAATAAACCATTGAATCTATATCATTTAATTCTTTCATGGATGTGCTATGTTACTAAATCTAAAGGACTACCTTATGGAATGTTTCTAACTGTGTTGTTTAAACACTTTAAGATTAGTCTTGATAAATAAATTTTCAATAACTTATCAAAAGGAGATTATCCAAATATGCAGTTTGTGCGAAAACTAAAGAAGTTGAAAGAAGAAAAATAACATGTTGATTTCCTCATAGCTATTCAAACTATTGAGCACATTATACAAAGTAGAATGCAATTAGTAAAGGATTATAAGCACCTATCTAAAATTCTTATCAAGCTGAAGAAATATTCTAAACCCCTGATCAATGCACTAAAGTTATGGTTACCACCTTACCACTTCTTTATTATTGTTTCTAAATTATTAATGAGAACAATTATTGTAGAATTGAAATAGACAATTGCTACTAGCATAGAATCGGCCAAAGTAATTACTAATACGATAAAGGAACTATGAGGACTAGGTGTCCTACTAGACAACATTTATAATGAGCCTGAATTTAAAGGAAAGCCAGTAGAAGAGGAACACTTTCCTCAGGAAGGATGAGGAAGTAAAAGAAGATCACCCTAAAATCGATAATGCAGCTAAGATATTATCCAAGTTAAAAGGAAACAAACAGCTAAAGAAATGGAAGAAAAAAAAAAGAAGCTAAAAGAATAAAAAATGATTCAAATTATAGGGAGGATGACACTCAGATTATTCTCAAGCCCTCCACAGCTTAACATGTTAGAAAGAGAATGACACGGTCTCACTCTATCAGAAGATCAAGACCATTCCACTAGAGGTGCTTGGAAGTTCTTTTGATCTATTTTCCTTTACTTAGCTGACTAATTTCTCTATTCTTATATTACTTTTATTTGTCCTATTCTATAGTACTGTTATTGATATCTTAGTATTGTGATTATATCCTTTCTTTCCTTTTTCATGATGATAAAAAGGGGGAGAAGAATACAATTTTATGATATATCTTTAGTGAAGAATATGGTACTGGCTAGGGGAGAAGAATATGGTTTGGCATGCGATTGTAGCATAAATGTTTATGCATGTGCGATCATTTTCTTATTGAATATTCTGAAGCTTATGTGTTATGATATAGTGTTATATATTATTTAGATGTATTTATTGTAATGCTACAATATTTTAAGGGGAGTTGAAAATTCTATACAAGATCATTATCTCAAGGGGGAGCATTTCTCTCTACAAATGCAGCATTTTCAAAATGAATTTTCCAAAGGAAAAATTTTCTAAAATTTTATTTTTGAACTTATGCTTTTAAATTTTAAATCATATGATTGATGATAATTTATCTACTTGGTAAATATCTTTTTGATCTTAATTAGATAAATGATTTGATTTGTTATTTTTGATAATTATGTAAGTGATTTAATTGTGATCATTTCAAATTTTAAAAAGATAATTATCTTATTATATCTTAAAGATATTTTCCTAACTTTATTTGTTTCCAAAATATTTTATGGCAGATTTAATTGATTTCTCAAAAATCAAATATTAAGTCTTCTATGTAGAAGGAAACATTTCTTTTTATCAAAAAGAAATCCAATCTAACAAGCTATATTTATGGAAGTTGTCCAATGTATATCATGAAAAATTTCAAGGAGGAATTTTAGGAGATCATTTTAATAAGGTTTTTCTTAGAATTTTGTTAAGAAAATTTTGAGAATATAAATTTTCCTCCTTTGATAAAATAATTTTTGGATATTCTAAAAATGGTAAATTTTTAAAAATCAAGTTTGGTAATAAATTTGTTTATCATGTAAACTCAGCTCACTGATTTCACATAACAAAAAGTATTTTCAAATTGACTTTGATAAACTTAAATTTTTATACTCTATGTATTTGGAATATAATGATCATATTTCTTAAGTATAAATATATGAGTTTTAAAGTTAGAAAACATAACAAGATAAGAGAATGAAAATGATTAAATCTATAACATCTTTAAAAGTAATTTTCTAAGATATTCATTTTGAATATCTATTCTTAATCTTTTCAATAGGTTTTGTAAAGGTGTGAGGATTTTTATTATTTTATCACTCAATTATTATAAGAGATTATCAAGTTATTCTATTTGTGAAAACTTGAAGAGGTTACAAGTTAGTCTACTAAAAACTTGACAAGGCTGTCGAGTTAGTTTGCTAAAAATTTGAAAAGGTTGCAAGTTAGCCTACTAAAAACTTGAAGAGGTTGCAGGTTAGCCTATTGAAAACATTTGTTGTAAATATTCCAAGTTAGTTTTGAAAACTTATTATTTTAGTAAAGCCTCAAAACATTAGTTTTGAGAGAGTTGATGCAGGCATTTAGGTTAAACCACTATATATTGTATATCCATTACTTTCTTCTCTTCTCCTTCTATTATTAGTTTGTTATTTTCAATTACTTTATTTTAAAAAGGCTTTTTATAAAAAAAAAAAGGATTTTGAGTTAATCTATTATTTTCTAAAAGGGAGCTTTTGAAAATCAATCAATTAATTTCTACAACTTTGATTTATTTTTGAATTGATTTGGTTTTGACAAAATAGCTTGTTAAAATTTATTTTAGTTTACTGATTTCGAAAATAGTTTGCCAATTTTGAAAATAATTTTGCTAAAATTGCTTTAATTTTTTTTAGTTTATTAATTCACCCCTCATGTTAACTATTGCTTCTGGGACTAACATATAGTAAATAATTATATTGACTTTTATATATAATAGAGAATATATTTACTATATTAGTAAATATTATTTCCTGCTAATATATACAATAATATTTATCAACTTGATGATTTTGAAATCCTAAAATGTTCATTGAAAGACAAAGAGTACTTAAAATAGCAAATTAACATATTTATCATATGAACATGATATCATAAAGAAAAAGTGCTTCTTAGTGTTAAATTTATGCATTTCCTTTCTTTTATCTTGACTTATATGGAATCATACATAAAGGCTTAACGTTTGGAGGGTCAATACTTATTGGATCTTCTTTTGATGTTGGTCCCTTCTTTTGAAGATTACTTTCTTATGATATATCGATTCTCAAATCAAAAGTTGGATTGGGTCCTTGTTTGATGTCATCTTTGATTTGCACACTTGTATGGTTTTTTCTTTTATTCATCTGAACTAAATATGTTAATGTAAGGACTTTTTAGATTTTTTAATTTGCCTATCATCCTTTTGATTCTAAGTTCTTTCTATATTTTTAGAATAAAATTAATAAAAATATAAAGAGATATGAAGATATCAATAAAGAATATATATATATATATATACACACACACACATACACACATAAGTACTTACCTTGAAAAGTTTATGTTACATTTCTTTAATTGTTTCCATTTCTTCAACCACACTCTCTTTTTCCTGTTATGATAACAATAAATATTTATATTTGTTTCATTTTTAATAATAACATAACATCTTTTCAAGAAACCATAATAAATATATAAAAGTAAATATGCAGCTAATAATGTAAATACTCATATCTAGTTGAAACAATTTAAAAATAAGATAACATTTTAATGTAGAATTAGTTTATAAAAGTAAATATATTATCTACAATCAATAATGTAAATACTTATATTTACTTGAGAAGTATAAATTGTAATAATGCATTTTTATCTAGAAACCATAATATATATATAAAAGTAAATAAATTATCTATAATCAACAATGTAAATTTTGATATCTAATTGAAAAGATTTAACAAATATAATATTTTTTTCTAAAATGTATAGTAACTATATAAAAGCAAATAATTTATCTATAGTTAGCATTAAAAAGCACAATATGATCATCTCTTTAAAGTATAAATAAGATAAATATAGAAATATTTTAAAAATGTAAACAGTTTGAATATTTTTTTCTTGTGTTCACTTTACCTTAGACATTTGGTGTTCTTCTTCTTGTAGTATAATCATCCCTTCTACCAACTTTCCTTTACCCTTTTCTTGTAATGATCATTTCAATTTTTCAATTATATACAAATAATTAAGAGATATGCAAAAAAAATGTAAATATTGTAAATATAATTATTTATTATATTGATTTTACTTTATACATGAGATCTTCTTCTTCTTCTTATGTTGTTATTTGTTCTCTTATCTTTTCCTTTCCCTTTCTTGTAATCACCATTTAAATTACATATTAACAATTATGATATTTTATATTAATTAAATTTATTTATTTATTATACCTTAAACATATGACCTTCTTCTGATGTCATATGTACTGTTACTTTTTCATGTAATCATCCTTTGAATTACATATTAACAATTATGATATTTTATAAAAATATAAGTATCATAATTAAATTTATTTACTTATTATACCTTAAACATATGACCTTCTGATGTCATACGTACTTTTGCTTTTTCATGTAATCATCCTTTGAATTACATATTAACAATTATGATATTTTATAAAAATATAAGTATCGTAATTAAATTTATTTACTTATTATACCTTAAACATATGACCTTCTTCTGATGTCATATTTACTTTTGCTTTTTCATGTAATCATCATTTAAGTTGTAAATAGTTTTTTATTTGTAAAATTACATATTAGTAATTCATCAAAACATTCATAAAATGAAAATAACATATATGTAATTATCTACTACATCTCCTCTTACCTTATCCATATTTTCTTTTTCTTCTTTTGAAGTTTGAGTCTCTATAATCTTTGTTTTGCCCTTTTCCTATAAATATCATTTCAATTATTAATTTTTGCATTTACAATGATAGATCAATAATGCATATACACATTTTTCAAAATGTGAATAATATAGATATATTTATTTACTATATTTACTATAATATTAGACTCTTAGTGTTCTTCTTCCTTTAATGTATCTATGTATTATGATAACTTTATGTTTGTCTCTAATTCAAATCTTTATTTTTCTCTTTTCTTGCAATCATGATTTCAATTTTATATATTGGTTGTAATAAAAATATCATAGATATAATTATTTACTATTTCTACTTTTTTATGTTTACCACTTCATCTTATTGTTTCTTTGTTATTTCTTTGCTTTTTTCTACCTGTATTTCTTCTTCTATTGATACATGTGTTTTAAATGGTTAATGTTCCTCATTTAATTTTTATTTCTCCTAGTATTCAAAGTGGTTAGTACAATAAAATAAAGTTATAAACAAAAATGTAAATCTTTTAAAAGTATTTTTTATTACCTCATTGACGAAGAATTCGTTCATAAGCTCAATGCAAATACTAATCTCATTAATTTTTCATCAATATTAAGTGATTCCCTAGTTCACTAATGATGTTGTCAATCATTTTATTGATTTATGCTTTATTAAGTTTTTTAATGTCATAATCACCGCTTTTTGTTTATTGATCACCTGCTTCTTTTACATTAGATTCTTTTATTGTTCATCCTTTATGATAACTTTTTTATCATATCTTTTTTTCTTCTTCTTCTGTTGCAATGTTATCATTTGCACTACTCTGATGCTCTTCATTTTTTGATTGTTAGACATTATCTTTATCTTTTTTATCTTCATTAGAGCTATCGTGTTGAGCTTATATTCTTTCATAATATTCATTTGGTATTATTAGCTTATCAACAATGAGTTTAACATAGATAAGGACATCTTTTTCAATCCTTTCTTCAATCCTTGCTTTCTTCTTTTATTTTCTTTTTCTTGGTATTTCATTCTTAAATATAGTGTCACTTGAAATCTTTTCAACATATATCTTCTTTTTCTTTATGAATTGTTTCATGAACTATTTTTTCTATTTTTTATTAGAATGATTCGTTACATATCAATCTACATAGTTGTATAAACATATTTAGTTATATATATACATATGTTTACTATTTATAATCAATACTTACAAATTAAATGAAACATATAGATAATTTTATGTATAATTATCTAGCACCAAAAAATATGTACAGTTACTTGTTTCTCTTTTAGTAACTAAATTGTATCTTTCTAGTTTGTTTCTTTCCTCTACTTTTATTTCAGTATCCTTACATTCTCCTTTATCTTCTCTTTATAGCCATCTTCATGCAATGTTGGTAACACCTCAAAGCCTATAACATTACATCATAAGGAATTTCATATATTGCAAATCCATGTTCTTTAGTTTTGCTTGTACCTTGCTTAAAGTTTATGATAGTTTTTTCATAACACAATCTACCATATAGGTAGTTTTCACTTAGTTCTTCATCGCATATGATTTGCATAAATTCTTCATTCACCTTTATTCTTAGCTTATCAAATAATACCACCTTATGCAAAATATACAAATTTGCAATCTGAACAGCTTTTATATCTTCTTGTTGCTAAATATATCTTTTATTTACTCTAAATAGTTCACTAAACTCTTAAGAGTTGTTGTTTCATCTTCATTAAATAATATGTTCATAAATGATCTTTTAGACATTTCAAGCATGTATGCTTTATTAGGTAGAGGATCATAATTCAATCTCGTTATAACTGGAAAATCATGCATAGTGAATTTGATTTTCTTTTTACCTAACAAGAAAGTGAGGTCGTTCATGCTCCTATCATTAGACTGCATGAAAATCATTTGATGAATAAACTTTATTGGATAAGTGTTTGGAAATTTGATCTTTAAAAATTTATTAAATAGACCTTTCTTGAAGAGTTTTAATTGTGAGTCAGTTAATGTTTCTTTGATGTCTTGAATTGCTTTAAGATAGTAATGATTTTTAAGTTTGATATACTAGTTCCATCTATATTTTGGCCTTTTATACTCAATTTCCTACAAATAGTAAATTTGACAATGTTTTAAGTTAGTAATGTGATGTATTATATATGGTAAATAAAGGTAGATAAATGATTATCATTATTAGGTTACTTGTTGCTCTTGTTGCAGATTTTGTTCTTTGCCTCTGGATTATACCTTTCACTGGTATCTTCTGTTTTATTTCCTTCCATTCGAATCTTTCTTATTTGCTTCTTTTATCATTTTTTCACCTTATTGTTATAAGGTAGTATATAAAATAAAAGAAAATATATACAAACAATAAGGTAAAAATGCATATGCCCACATATCTATTACAAAATATGAAATAATAACATATCATATTATTGTACAAATCATAGTTTTTATATAAGAGTAACATAAATACTCATATCTACTCTAAAATATTAAATAATAACATAACATATTTATTTAAAAATAACAATATTTATATAATAGTAAATAAATTATATCCAGCAGGCAACCTAAATATTGTTATATATTTTCAAATATTAAACAATAACACATCATTTTTTCTAGATACCACACTTTATATATAAGAATAAATAACATATATATATCTAGAAACATAAATATTCATATATACTGCAAAACCTTAAACTGTGATAACATGATTTTTGTGTAGTAAGCATACCATATATATAAGATTAAATAAGTTATCTACAACCAACAATATAAACACTCGTATGCACTCTAAAACTTAAAACAATAACACATCATTTTATCTATAAGACACGACATGTATATAAGAATGAATAATGCATTTAGAACCAAGAAATCAAATACTTATATTTACACCAAAAGATTAATGAATTCTACAATATTTTTATATGAAAAATAAAGTATATAATAGTAAATAAGTTATCTGTAGCCAATACGCTAAATACTCATATTTATCTATAAATAATAATATGGATATGGATATGACATTAAAAAGATTATCTCTAGCAAGCAATCTAAATATTATTATATACTTTAAAACATTAAACAATAATAAATCACTTTTTTTACATACCATAATAGCGTATCTATAACCAAGAATATACATATTCATATATACTGCAAAAACTTAAAAAATAATAACATGATTTTTGTGCAATAAAAATATGTATATAAGACTAAGTAAGCTATCTATAACCAACAACATAAATACTCATGCATTCTAAAATATTAAATAATAATACATCATTTTTTCTATAGGATAAAACATGCATATAAGAGTGAATAATGTATTTAATACCAATAAACCAAATACTTATATTTACTCCAAAAAAATTAATGAATTATATAATATTTTTATGTAAAGAAAAGAGTAAGTATATAATAACAAAAAAGTTATCTATAGCCAACATGTTAAATACTCATATTTATCTATAAATAATATATATATAACAGTAAATAAATTTTCTATAACGAGCAACCTAAATACTTTAATCTACTCCTAAACATTAAACAATAATACAATATATTTTCTACATACCACACTTTGTAAATAAGGGTAAATAATGCATTTATAACTAAAAAATTAATATTCATATATATTACAAAACTGTGAGCTTTGTCCATTTCCGTTTCCAGGTTTTACCTTTTGAAAAAGCAGAGTGTGGATGTGGAGTCGCCACCTAGTTTGTTTCTATTAATCCAATTAAATTAATTTAAAAACTAGGAAATAAAACTTAGGTTTTCCAGAGTTGAAAACGACCTTAGTTTCTTCAGAGTATGGGTTCAGGATTTTCAAATCTATTTGTATTCCATCTTAATATGCTCATTTGTTTAAATTTAATGAAAGCTCCTAGCACGCACTTAAGGTTCAAGTTCATTTAGAGTACTTTCCATGGCATAGGGCATACAAAGGGACAAGCACAAATAAGGAAAGCATAAGGAAAGCATAAAGCATAGGGCATACAAAGGGACAAGCACAAATAAGGAAAGCATAAGGAAAGCATAAATAAAGCAGTAAAGAAAGCATAAAAAGCAGAAAATAAATGTGGGCAAATACAACCCACCCAAAGCAAAATAAGAAATAAAGCAAAAAAACTTGGGTATTTAAATACAACCCAACCAAAAACCA
>CANYBF010514714.1:0-55170 GCA_948192965.1 Dalechampia spathulata
AACAAACCAGCATTGAAGTTGTTCTTATCCTTTCCTTAGCCCTTACAGGTGTCGCTCACATGGCACGGTAGCATGAATCTTTTGTGTTTTCTCAATGTGACCAATCAAAACCCTAAAGTTTTAAATAATAAACCGGTTTCCTGTCCAGACCGGGAAGATCAACGCGCTCAAGACTAGAACCGCATCTACCACGCCTCACGCCAAACCAATAAAAGAAACGAAGGAGCTGACCAATTGTGCGCAGAAGTGTACAGGCTACGTAGGAACCTGAAGTGTTGAGAGTGTTCAGATTTACCTCTTCTAGGGTTCTTGGGGTGGGGTCTTAAAGGCTCAGAATTAGTCCGAGGTAAGTCGGGAAATCTAATATAATAAAAAAAAAATAAAAATAAAAGAAACGAAGGGCATTTTCCAAGAATTTGAAATTCAAATAAAGGCCATATTCTTCCTATTAAATTCCAATCAAGTCCCCGCCCCTCTCCATTTCCAATTCACTTTTTAAACAAAATTCTAATATATATATAATAAAATTTTGTTTGTAAATGAATTTCATAATAAAATTACAGAATTTATTTGAATCAAATATAATAAAAATTTATCAAAAATTAAATATTAATTTTGATTCGATTAACTGCTGTGTAAAAAAATGAATTAATGATCAATGGAGGGGTAGATTCGTCAAACAGAGATATTTTTGTAAATATGAAAGTCCTTAAGGGGCATGTTAGTAATTAAAAATGGAAATAGTACCCAATCAATGTGGGGACCACGTCCCTTTCCCCACCACAAACAAACAATCAAGCATTTCTTCCTTCAATTCAAAATATTAAATACGATTTTTTTTAAAATAATAACCCCAATAAATATGAAATATAATAATATTAATTTTCATAATAATTTATTATTATTTGGTTTCTTCTTCTTTGCTTCTTCTGCGGAATCCATTTCCCATTGTTTTAGCCACTAATCTTAATTCTCTCTCACTTCCCTTCTTCCAATTCTCAATTCCAATTCTCTTTTCTTCTCAAGAAATCGATAATCCTTTAGCTACACATTTTAATTCATTAGATCTCTATTTTCTTCCTTTTTTTCCTCTTTGATTTGATGTACTAATCGTCATCAATGGTGAGCTGTGTCTTCCTCTTGTTTTTTTTTTCTTTTTTTCTTTTTTAACGTAGCTCAGTTCTTCGAGTTTTTTCTTTTTCTTTAATGAAATTTGCTTTTTTCTTTTTTGGCTGCAGCTTGATTTTATGTTTTCCAGGAATTGTAACTTTCTTTGCAAACCAAAATGTAGTTTGATTTTTTTCTGACAAATAGATAATTAAAATTGAAAATGAATCAAACGGTGTTGTTTCGAGCTGAATACAGCTTAATTGCAATTTGGATTAGCTCTTCAGCTTGAATTTTTAGCCTTTTGTTTTGTTGATGGTAGCGTGTACTTCAAGAATTTAATTATTTTTCAGAAGCTGTTATATTTTTTCTCAGCGATCAAACAGCACAATAAACATTTTTTGAGCAAAAATACTTAGAATTATGGTATTTTTATGAATATTCTTTTTGATTGTTTTGCTTAATATTACGCTTTGAGATGTTCAAAATACATTTTTTAAGGAAAACATTAGAAAGAATAATTTGCATTTTGGATTTTTAAGAGATTTAATTGTATTGTTTTTTCTGATGACTTGCGTGCTTAAAGATACAATCTTTCTTTAGAAATTTGAGGATTGGATACGTTAATTCAGAGTTGTTTTGCGTTTTCGATGAAAATTCCATCTATTCTTTAATTTATCTTTATTTTTACTCATGAACATGATGATGAATATGCTTCTAATCATTCCAGTAGAATTGAAATATTCCTTTTTTTTTTCCTTTTCTTCTGTAAACCATGATATTATAGTTAATCACTTGTTTCTTTCTGTGATTTGGTTAACTGGAAAAAGGATAGATCTATTTACTTTATCATCTGGAAGCTTTCGTTTTGCTAGAATTTTTCTGAATTTCTTTGTTTCTTTTTTCCATTTTTGGCAGCTTGGCACATTTTTTTTTGATATATGAGCATTATTGGAAGCGAATCGAAAGAGATGGATTGAAAGTACTTGTACAGAGATTTTGATAAAGATTATAAACATTGGTTCTTTCTTTAGATGATAAGATCTTGTTGCAGCTTGTAGAAGCTGCAATTAAGTATGTTGATAATATTTTGGCTGATATTCAATCATTCCTACGATGAAAAGTGGGTTCTTGTCAATGTTGTATGTAAAAAGCTACAGTTTAGCACTAAACCATTTATGCAAGCTATCAACTTACACTCTGTTCACAGAGTAGACACCTTTCATAGGAGGTTATTAGAAACTCATTGACAAGTTTTTATTGTCATCTTCAACAATCTACCAATGGAAAGGTATGTGGTTTAGAGATTCACTTCATTTACTTGATTGTGTAAGATTTATGTTCTTCTACAGTGATGAATTCTTGGAGTAACCTTGTATATTTTTTCACAGATATAAAATTCTGGAAGAGCTTGGTGATGGTACTTGCGGATGTGTGTTTAAGGCCATCAATACAGAAACATATGAAATTGTGAGAAACTCTTCATGTTATCAATTTTTTAGCTTTGTTCATTGTTACTTTTTTTTTTTTTGTTTGATTATTGTCACTTGGAACTTGGGAGTCGCTCTGGTGCAGACAGGTATCAGTGGGTTAGAGGTTGTAGAGTCATTTTTTATAAATTGATTAAACTTTCTAAGAGTTGTTTTAGTTAGTTTTATGGGATTATTCAAAACGTTACCTAGTAATTGTAGTAATCTATGTGAGAAATAATGGTGCATTAGCACTGCTAGCATAAGTGAGACCCGCATGATTTAATTGATGTATGCATAATTCTTCTTTTTCCCGTGAAAAGAAGCAATTTAATATTACTAACATATTGCCAATTTTGTTTCTATTACCGACTGAATTTACGTAAACAGGTTATGTTGAGTAGAGTTAGCAGTTTATGATTGTTAAACAGGCTATGTTTAGCAGTGTCTTCTCTTACTCTATTTTAGTTTTGAGCAATAAAAAGTGTATTACTTTATAACTCACTGTTTAATTTGTAAATTTTTTCCTCTGTTCCTAGGTTGCTGTGAAGAAAATGAAAAGGAAGTTCTATTTCTGGGAGGAATGCATGAACTTAAGAGAAGTAAAAGTATGTATTTTGGTAATTCCAATTATTAAATAGTTGCATGTTATTACATGGTATATGTACGCTACTGAATTTGATTTTGTATTGCAGGCCCTTTGTAAGTTGAATCATCCTAATATCATAAAGTTGAAGGAGGTTGTCAGAGAAAACAACGAGCTATTCTTCATGTTTGAGTATATGGTGAGAGTTATTACTTTGGACGGATGGTTTTGTTGTTGCTTTACTTGATTTACCCTGAGCATCATAGCTTTATTACAAATTTTGTTACTTTTGCCTACATATTCAACTCTAAGCTAACTGCTGAATCTATAACTTTGTCATCCGGATAATTTTTAAGTTTGGGCGTAATTTTACCCAGGAGCACAATCTATACCAAATCATGAGAGTGCAAGAAAGACCTTTTACTGAGGAACAAATACGTAGTTTTATGTCCCAGCTTCTTCAAGGACTTTCTCATATGCACAAGAATGGCTATTTTCACCGAGATTTAAAACCTGGTAAAACTTAAGCACTTCTATTATCTGTATATTTGTGGTTTTTGTGGTAAAAGCTAAGAACTTCCATTCTCATCATCATGCGGATAGCAAATCCATAACAAAAGCCTTTTCGAATCTCAGAGAATTTGCTGGTGACAAATGATATTCTTAAAATTGCTGATTTTGGACTTGCTAGAGAAGTTTCATCTTTACCTCCTTACACTGAATATGTTTCCACACGGTGGTAGGTCATCTTGAAAGAGCATTTTGTTTTGTATGTTGCATGCCAATAAGTAATGACATTTGTATGCTCTGAGAGCTGAAAACTCTTTCTGTTGTTTTTTTAATGTCGTTACTTTCTTGGTTTAATATATTGCCAGGTACCGAGCTCCAGAAGTGTTGTTGCAGTCCTCAACATATACTCCCGCTATTGGTATGCCGTTTTTCTTGTATTTCCCCACTCTTGCTCAGATTGTTTCCATCTTTATTCTTAAAGCCTGGAGTGTTCTCTGGACTTTTGTGTATGATCGTTGGTCCCATGAAGAATCGTGTTTTTCATCTTTTACTATTTCTTGGTTGGTGCAACCAATAAGTCATTGTTTTCATTAGTTAAAATATATGGTATTTATATATGACTTTGAAGGCTGGCTGACATACATTTCCTTGTGGAACTTTTGAATATAAATTTGAATTATGAATCCCTGTGAGGTACTTGACTTCTTAAAAGGTGAACCACTTTAATTTCAATTGATCTGATATTCCATTGTTTCTTACAAATTAATTTGCTTGCAGTTTATTTTAGCTTTTTATTGATTTGGGCCTAAACTCCAAAATTGAAATTATATGCAGATATGTGGGCTGTTGGCACAATACTAGCTGAACTATTTACTTTATCTCCTATATTTCCTGGTGAAAGGTGATTTTATTATATTTACATACATTCGGTTCCATGTCCTCAGTGTGAAAGTTTCTTCTGAAATCTGCCGCTGTTCTACTTACCCTCAACACGGCCATAGGCATAGTGGTAATTTATGCATTGTAGGTGCATGATGTTTGATGGGTGCAAAGGTTTTCTTTTGATTGTTGCTTTTCAAACGCTAGTATCAAAAACTGAGATTTATGTTTCTTTTACCAACACAATGAAAATAAGGTCACTGAACTAGCTTGGATTCATACTGCTGCTTCTAATGCCTGGCAATTTGTTTGTGGATAGAATGTCAGTGAGAAAGCAGATATCTCTACTAAAGTCCATGCGTTGTTATTTAGCACTTTCTCTTCACATGCAAAGTCACTAATTAGTTACATAAGTTATTGGAGAAAAGTATCCATTAGATTAATGACAAGATAAATTTGTTTGCATGCTTGCAGAATTTCCATTAGATAGACGTGAAATGCCTACAAAGTAGTAGTACTTTATATTCTATATTCCTGCACTTTGAATGACTTGTTTGTGAAACCTCGCCGATTCATGTCATGTGTGGAAATGGATTTTGACAGTGAAATAGATCAATTATACAAAATATGCTGCGTTCTTGGTACACCTGACTGGACTACATTCCCAGGAGCTACAAATATCTCTCGGTTGTTGAATATCTGTTATTCAGAGGCAAGTTTATACACACACACACACACATATTTACTTTGGACTTGTCATTATGATTGCTATTCATTTTCTCTTGTTATTCGTGGGTAGATATTGCCTGCCAACATATCAGACATCATTCCCAATGCTAGCTTGGAAGCTGTTGATCTGATCATGGTACATTTTGATACTACATTATATGCTGTAGTACCTTTCACTGTTTGATGCTTTCTAGGTCAATCGTTTCTGAATTTTTTGATCTCTTGTATGCTGCTTCTTACCTTTTCAAAGCGCTTATGTTCATGGGACCCATTAAAGAGGCCTACTGCTGATCAAGCACTGCAACATCCATTTTTCCATGTAAATGACCGTTACCTCCTGGTTCGAGCTTGTATTTTCTGCAACATTAGTTACTAACATGCCTTTGATAGGTGGGCATGTGGGTTCCTTATCCAATTCGAGACACCCTTGAGCTGAAGCTAAATAGCATAGGTAATATTTTTAAATTTTTAATTCACTTCTTATTTCTTAGTTTGAGAAACTGTTAGTAGCCGATTTACCTTTGTATTTTTCGACAGGAGCTGATCCAAACCTTGAATTAAATTTATGGGATTTTGGAGCTGAACCTGATGACTGTTTCCTTGGCTTGACATTGGCTGTGAAACCCAGCATTTCAAACTTGGGTAAATAACTAAGACTTTTATAGTCTAATGATAAGTTTTCAAATTATATTCACATTTCTTGAAGATAAACTAACATGTGACCCTGACTGCTAATCCTTATTTCCTGCAGATTCTGTCCAGAATGTTTCTCAAGGCATGGGAGAGGTGAATTCGCCTTGCTTCATTCATGACCTGTTTCTATCACAAACTTTTTTGTTTAACTTGCGTAGCCATGGTCAATTAGCTTGGAATTAAAACTTAGTTGAATTAAATTAAATTATGACTTATGCAACATAATCTTGTATTTGATGCAAATAAGATGCTTTCCTTCTGAAACTTTGTTAATTCCTTTTTGCAGAAGATTCTGTTTTGCTCGGATTTCAAACACCACCAAGAACAGTCAGGTAACAGTTTTATCATTTTTCCTATCTTTTAAGTAAGCTTTTCCTTGAACGTAGTGAGCTGTCCTGAAATGCCCTTTATTTCAGTGGGAAAAAATTGCTGAAAATTTATCCTTGGTAATTGTGGGGAAAATTTTGCCCAAACCTAATATATGTCCCTACATATGAACCTAACCAATCTGTGCAAATACAAATTAGAGGGAGAAAACTTGTTGTGAGTTAAAAGCCACTAAATCTAATTTGTACTGTGTTGATTGGCTTAATCCATATGTGGGTGCATGAATCGAGTTTAAGTAGGATTTTTTTTGTTATAACTGCTGCTCACATGCTTAGTTATCAGCTGTAGACATTTCTCAGTTTTGTTTATAACATGTTATTGGATTTTCTTTTCTTTTTTTTCTTTCCCAGTGTTTTGGTCTTTGCTATCTCCTGATCAAAATCGACTCCACCCTCCTTCTGAGTCGACATTGTCATTGTCATTCAGGTATTTTCCTTTGCTGTGATAAAAGTTTCAAGCGGTTATTGTCAGCTTCTTGTTCCGATGGGATGTTTATCTTGTCTCAAGAGCTTTTGGGGGCTATCTTTTCGAAACGTTCTTCCAATTTATGTCATTCATGCAGCATTTCAAATCCCTAGCATTGCTGTTAATCCAATATTGCTCAGTATTTCTACGCAAAACTACGTGGACCTGTTTATTTTCATGTCAAGTATGTCATATATTTATTAATCATGCTAAGACAGTGGAATTTAGTCATCTTTCCGGAATGCAGATAGGCACAAATAACGAGTTTTTACACTGGCTAATATATGACATCTGCTCTTTGTATTTGGCAGTTCAATCCAGCATACATCAGTTGTTCCACAATCATCTGGGTTTGCAATTACATCACTACAGCCTAACAGCTTAGATTATCCGTTGTTGGCAATGTCCTCTTCTGTTCAGCAAAGACATTACCTGTGATCAAATCTAACGGTACGTCCGTAAACAGTATGATGGAATAAGGAGGGTGTACAAATAATCTGTAATTTTATAGTGTACTAATTTGAATTTTTTTTTTGTAAAGTTGGCTTGATTACTTCTATAGCATTGTTCTGGCTTGATGCAGTTCCAATCTCCCTCTTTGCTCAAGTTAGAAAATACTTCGATGATGAGAAAACTGGCTACCAAGAAAAGAGTTTCTACCTAGTTTTATTTTTATCATACAAATTGGCATTTCCCATGACTCCTATATTCATATGATACTCGAATCTTGTATACTACGGAATTTATTTGAAAATTTTATTTATGATTTTTCGATCTCTCCTAATTTTCTTTCGATGAACGACGGAATTCTATTGTTTTGCTATAGATCTTCGTATTATCAGTTAGTTAATGTCCTCGAACTATCATGTTTTCTTTCATCGAGTCCTCGAACGCTTTCATGCTTCCGATCCGAAAACTCCTCGACTAAATAATAGTACAAAAATAACACTACATCCCCATCTTTGGAGCATATTGATTACGAAATTTTCATTGAATTCTCAACCATCTTATGACTTGATTGAAGAAAAATCTTAGCGATTGGTGTGTGCGAGAAAAGAAAATCTAATATGCTTAAAAAACATGCCTAGTGGTGTGAATTTCTCCTGCCAATTTGCCACAAACGTGAAGAAATGATTTAGGACAGAATAGTCAAAGGAGGCATTAAATGGAAAAGTGTGTTCATTGGATGATCAAATTCAACAGACTAAAAGAGGGAAGCCCCATTGTCTTCATTTACTACCACACAATTATTCCAGACACGAGTGGCCTGCCTTTTGCGGAACTACTTGTCTTATTAATCATAATACTTATTTTTTCAAATTTAATTTAATTTAATTTTCTTTGTTAGTGTAAATGTGGGAATTCAATTTAATATGATTTTAAGAAAATATAATCTTTTTTTGGAGGAAAAAAAAGCTTAAAAATATAATATAATTAAAAAGTCATACACACTACCCGTTAAGATTTTGTTTTGCTGTTGCTGGTCAATACCAATAATTTGATATCATTTTATAATTCGTTAACAGTTTGATTCCTTCTTCATCTCCAATTATTGATCAGTTTGTTGAACCTGTGAAAATCAAATTTGTGTCCATGGATTTGGTTTCCTCGTCTCATCTCGTAGCTGTTTCAGCTGTATTGGTGGTAGCAATATTCTACAAGCTATGGTGGGTAAGGGTGAAACATCAGAGAAACAATGGCCAGTTATTGGTCCCTGAACCCTCCGGTTCCTTGCCAGTTGTGGGTCACCTTCATCTGCTCGGGAAAGAGAAGACGCTTGCTCGAACGTTAGGCTGGTTCGCTGACAAGTATGGTTCGATCTTCATGATTCGGCTTGGAATTCACCCGATAGTTGTGGTCAGCAGCCATGAGGCGATCAAAGAGTGCTTCACTACAAATGACAAGGTTTTGGCTTCCAGGCCGAAATCGAGCCACGGTCAATACCTGAGTTACAACTATGCAGCTTTTGGTTTCGCATCCTATGGTCCGTATTGGCGTGAAATCAGAAAGATGGTCGTGGTTCAACTCCTTTCAAGCCATAGGATCAAGTCATTGAAGCAAGTTCAGGTCTCTGAAGTGAGAATCCTGATAAAAGAGTTACACTCGCATTGTGATGATGATCAGAAAAATCCCACCTCGACGGTTAAAATCAGTGAATGTTTCGAGCGTCTAACATTGAACATGATCACAAGAATGATAGCAGGGAAGAGATATTTCGCCTGTGGAAATTCTGAGGAAGAAGAAGAAGAAGGGAAAATAATTGGGAAACTGATGAAGGAATTCATGTATATTTCTGGAGTTTTTGTTCCTTCTGATCTGATTCCATTTCTTTCATGGATGAATTTTATAGGACCCGTAAGAACCATGAAGAGACTGTCGAGGGAATTTGATTCAGTGATGCAAAGTTGGATCGAAGAACATAAAATCAAGAGAGTGAAAATGGAGGAGCAAGATTTCATTGATGTGATGCTGTCCATACTTGATGATGATTTGTCTGGTCATTCAAAGGAAGATATCATCAAAGGAACAGCTATGGTACGCTGCTATCCCCGCTTATATATGCTTTTCTAATTCCTGGAAATGCAAGCTTGTAGCTTCCTGAGGAACTTTGGCCTGGATTTGACATATAGTTGATGCTAAAATTTCATTTCATTTTGTAGACTTTAATCATAGCAGGTGCTGACACCACATCAATCACTCTGACATGGATCTTGTCCAATTTGTTAAACAACAAACGAACGCTGGAACTTGCTCAAGAAGAACTTGACAGGAAAGTCGGCAGGAATCGACTTGTTGAGGATTCTGACATTGATAACCTAATTTACCTGAATGCCATTGTTAAAGAAACATTACGCTTATACCCACCAGGCCCGTTGGGTGTTCCACATGAAGCAACACAAGATTGTTCCATTTCAGGATGTCACATTCCAAAGGGCACACGTGTGATGGCAAATTTATGGAAACTACATCGGGATCCGGACGTCTGGTCAAATCCTGACGAGTTCTTTCCAGAAAGATTTCTGACAAGCGAAGCAAGGCATATGGATGTTTTTTCCGGTCAGAATTTTGAGTACGTACCATTTGGATCTGGAAGACGGGCTTGTCCTGGAATTTATTTTGCTATTCAAGGAATACACTTGACACTTGCAGGACTGCTTCAGGCTTTTAAGTTCACAACACCACTGAATCTGCCGGTTGATATGACAGAAGGCATGAGTATTACCTTGCCAAAAGCCACTCCCCTGGAAATTCAGATCACTCCACGTCTCTCTCCTGAACTATATCAACTCTAGATGCAACACAAGAAATACCATTGATAAACATAAGAAGCCTCTGCGTCTACCTATGATCATCTTCCAGTCACAGAAAAATCAACTCAATGAATCTTGCAGAGATCACAGAAACATGAACATGTGTATATTGTTGGAATGATGATGTTATGGTAGATTTAATTATAAATATTATAATTAAATTAGTATAAATTTAATATAATTATGGAGTTTTTTAAAAAATTATATTGGATTTATGATCAATTTAATCATTAGGGATAATTCTTTTTGTTTATAAAGAGGATTAATATAAAAAAATATAGGATTGAATTTTATTAATTGAAAGAAATTTATAATATATAAATTTTGCATTTTATTGGGTATTTTTTACAATTGTTTTTAATAAAACTATTTTCATATTTATTTTTTCCCTGGTCTCTTTCTTTCCTAATTTTTGACCCACTCAGCCAGGCCCAAAAATGACGTTCTTTTATCAGACAAAATAAAACCCTAATTTTTCATTACACAGGCAATCGATCGTCTAGTCTAATCGGCTAACAGAGAAGAGGTAACAGAGAGACAATCGCCACAATGATTATCCCTGTGAGGTGTTTTACTTGCGGCAAGGTGAATTTCAAATGCTTTTCTACTGTTGTTACTTGTTTGATTGAATTTTATTTTTTGTATTCTGAGGGTTTTATTATGTTTTCTTTCCCTGTTTTTTCAGATTCTGATTGATTTTTATTTCTTTTCGATTTCCTCAAATAGCTTTGCGATGTTATGGTTGATTTTTTTTTTTTTTTGTGTTTTTAGGTGATTGGCAACAAATGGGACACGTACTTGGATCTTCTTCAGGCTGATTATTCTGAAGGGTCAGTTGTAATTTAAATTTTCTTACAGATTGTTCATTATAACCATTGTTTGAGTGGATTCTCCAATTTAATAGAGGGAGAGATGCTGCTAGTTTTATCTATAAATTTATTGATAAATAAAACTAACTGCAATACAAAGAATACAAAGCTCCAAGACAACAAAAGAACCAAAGAATATTCAAAAGAGAATTGGAACGTGAAAAGGTGAAGTTAATCATTTATAAGTTAGCAGTTAAAATCTAGAAAGTTGATAATCTAATAGGGATTCGGATATTAGCATCAGTGTGACTGGTGTGTTGCCCTCGAATGGTTTTATCCCATCGTAGTCAACTAAGTGTTCTCCATCTCGGGCAATAGTGCTGCTCTTCATTCTGATTTAAAAACCTTGTTTGACAAGTGGATGAAGGATGGACTATGCGCGTGTGTAAACCTCTAGATCATGAGTAGTGAGTCTTAATCTTGATAGTCCATTTACCATACTTTTTTCTTTAATTTTTGGTATTGGACTTGCAATGGATCCCATCTAATGGAAAGGCAGCATAGGTTGGAACTGATTTATTCTAATAATAAATTTCTACTCAACTTCAGATTTTGAAGACCTATAATAACATCTTGCTTTTCTATGGTGCAGAGATGCTCTTGATGCGTTAGGTTTGGTCCGTTATTGCTGCAGGCGTATGCTCATGACCCATGTTGACCTTATTGAGAAGCTTTTGAACTATAACAGTAATTCACTCCTCTCTCTCTCTTGCTCTATTTCTCTCCTGTCTTTGAGTGCGTCTACCGAAACTGTATAACAGAACATGTGTGATTAGGCGCTATGTTTATTAAAGATGTGTGTAGCACTGTTGTTAGAGATCATAATAGTAACACCTTTTGAATTAATTATTTGATTTTTAAGTACTTTTTTTTGTAAAACCGCTCTTTACATTATTTCTAACGATAGTTTTTACAAAAAAAAAAAAAAAAAAAGAAGATTGGAAAAGGACGTTCTTCCTTAACTTGTTACTGCAAATCTTGTTAGATTGGTGAAATTTATCTCTCCTTCAAAATACCGATATGTCCGGCTGCATACAATCTGATCAATGCGTCTGATCTTATCTTGATAATTTTCAGTTGAATGTGAGATTGCATTTATTAAAGAATGTACTGATCTTGACATGATATCTGAATGCACAGCACTGGAGAGAAGCGAGGGCAGCTGAAGCTTGAAGGAGTTGTCCATGGAATGAGCTGCAAGGCATCTGAACCTGTCATTATCAGTGCATTTTAAGATATGTAGGGAACTATTTTGGGGTCTGCAAACATATCAAAGAACTGGAAATCTTGGGGAAATGGAATTATTTCAGGATTTGTCATGTTTGTAAACCTACATACGTTAATTTAGTGGCAGTGTTTGGTTCTTGATCACTTGCACTGCACATAAGAAAACATGTCACATAGTCGCTCCCAATTATGATTCTTGTACAACATAATTTTCCAAACTGAACCTTACATTGTAAAGGAACATGCCTGGTTTGCCCCCCCAATCTGAACAATTAATTAAATTAAAAATTCAAACTAGAAAATTGTTAAATTATGATATGGCATGAAAATATACGTGTATGTATTAGAGGTCAATATGGATAAGTAATAATATATCATAATGATATGAAATGATAAGAGCTATGTTTATTCACGTTTTAATGAATTACTATAAAATATAATATGATTGATTTCATGTTATTAATATGGGATATTAATCTACGAGCTGATATTGGGATGTCAGCCAGTTTGACTTGTTTGTAGTGCAAGCTGAAACAAGGTAATTGTGCTGAGGTTGTTCTTGGGAGAAATCATAAAACCCCGCAATCTTTCTTCTTCTTCCAGCCAAAGACAAAAGAGAATAATTTGCCAAACAGCTCAAAATCATGCAGATTACGCTTTTGCTTGATTCACGCCTATCTCGTCTCTCTCTGCATTCAAAAACAGCTCCTCTTGTTCCTTTTTCAACTAAAAATCGCTTCTTTATTAATACTACGATTCCTAATTTAACAAGAAATGAATTCTCACTCTCTTTGGATCCAATTCACTTTCGTCCTCTTTAATTCCTAATCAAGAAACAAGCCATACCCATTAGTTTCTTTCAGCTTCAAGACTTGAGCTTTTTCAAATTTTTGGAAAATGGGCGTTTTTAAAGAGTCATGGTGCTTTTGTAAAGGAGTAAGCAAGTCTGAGAAAACGAAAGCTGCCATTTTATCTGGAAAGGGTTATGCTATGGCTGTAATTTCCAGAAATGGAGCTTCCGGTACTGGATTCTTCATTCACCGCAATCTTCTTTTGACTGCTCATGTTAATATTCCTTCTGTTTCTGCTGCTGAAAGTTGTGAGATCCTTCTCCATAACGGATTCGCTGCTAGTCTTGTCCCTCACAGGTTTTTCTTTTCAAGCTATGGTTTTTACTCATTTCTTGTGTGATTCTGTATTCTGGGTTTTTGTTTTGGTTTGACCTGAAAAGAGATTTGATTTATTAAGTACTTCTTACTCTATAAACTGTCTGTCGAAGGATTATATGGAAGTAACGATTCTGTGGATCGTTTAATCGTGTTATGATTCATCAATGCTGGTGGGTTTTGCCATATATTTTATTCATGCTTTTGAAATCTTACAAATAAATCTCATATATCAAATGCTGGTGGGAGTTGTCAGATTGTGTTTTCTTTCTTCAGGATGCATAATCGTTGTTGCCATAGACTTGCATAAGATCCTGAATGAATTCATGAATGTTTTCTATATATGTGTTTCATAGAATTGCGAGTTTCTGTTTCCTATCAGAAAACGTTGGTTCATGAACTTGTTTCCTACAAAAACATGTGTCTTGTCTTTCCCCTAGACAGTATATCTATTTCACTCCACCTATGTATAAGACTTCAAATTAGTTGCATTCGCCGACTAATTTTTCTTGATACGTGGTTATCTTGGGCATTCTTTTCCATGGTTTGTCTCATGTTTATCATACAACTGTAGGTTTTTCATCACTAGCTCGGTTCTTGATCTTACGATAGTCGGTTTAGATGCTACAGAAGAAGACTTAAGCTCCCAAGGTCAGCAGCTTTGCCACTTGAAGACATGTTCAAAACCAAGTCTGGATCTCGGCAGTGTTGTTTACATCATAGGTTACACGGAGAAGGAAGAATTGGCAGTAGGTGAAGGAAAGGTGGTAATAACCACAGACAACCTCATAAAACTGTCAACTGGTGGAATCCAATGGGGCCCTGGATCTGCTGGATTTGATGTACAAGGCAATCTAGCTTTTATGATATGTGATCCTATGAAATTAGCCAAGTCTCCGAATACCAGAACTTCATCTTCTTCTTCTTCATCATCGTCGACATCCTGGAAGAAGCATTTTCCGATGCAATTCGGCGTTCCCATTCCAATCATCCGTCATTGGTTAAACCAACATTGGGAAGGTAATCTTGATGCACTTACTAAGCCCAAATTACCAATCATTAGATTGATGTCTACAGGACAGAAGAGTGAGCGTTCTTCTGCTTCCTTCACACTCCGTCCGGTTTTTAAGGCACCTGAAGCTGATAATAATGGAACTCCTCCATCATCAAATTCAATCTCCAAAACTGAAGATCAAAATGGACGAGGATGTCATGGTGTTGTATACATTGCCGAAGAAAAAATCCCGGCTGGTGATCCTCGTGCCACCCATGTGCAGGGAATTTTGACGCCAGAAATATACGAGTCACGGAAGCTAACTGCAGCTCCCATCAGGAAAAAGGAAATTTCTCAGATCCAGCTTTTAGATATTAATTTCCCTCCCAATGCCACCGAGACTACTGTTCAAACATCTCTGGACAATCAGCCACTCCCGAACTCCAGTGAGAATTGTCTCAAGGGGGAAGATCTGATGAACTTATTGAATGAAGATCAAATCAAGGATGGTGAAATTGTTGGTCCTGAAGTAGAAGCTGACATTGCTTCGACAGGTTCTGTAAATGGGGACCAAAGTGGGGTCCAGTCTTCTTCTCTAGTAGACGTTCCTGGGATGTATAACGTATACAGCAGCGAGGGAGAAACGACGATGTACTCTGCAGAAACCGCAGAAAGCCGAAACTATCCGAGTCCAAAAGAAGGAAGGTTTCAGCATGTGGGAAGGAGCCAAAGTTGTGCAAGTGACAACAGATGGGAAGCTAGGGTGGGAAGGAAGTGGGTATCTCCCAGGACAAAGTTAGAGAAGCAAAGAAGATTGATCCAAGGGAGGAAGCTGCATTGGCAAGGCGAAACATCTGAATGGAGTAATGACTACTTGAGTCCAACAGTATCATCAAGATTGAAGAAGCGAAACAACTTGAAACCACAGAATAAATGGAAGCCATGTGACATTCATTCTTCTCCGAGATGGATGTTGTAATTGATTACAGTAGATTAATAGCACTTCATAAATTTATTAAAATTTAATTTAATAAATTACTTGATTCATTCCTTCGATTTAATTTCATGGAATTCTAACCTCCACATAACTTGGCTAAACAATAGCAAACTGAAGAGTAGTGATCCAGCTCCAAACAGAATCCGCAATTGCCTTAAAAGGGGATATCAATTGAACTACACGTTAATATCACGTGCAACTCTCCGGTCAAAAAAGAATCCACCTATGCTCCACCATCTCGCCAAACCTGTTGCAAAAGATAGGTGAAATGCTTTGATGCGACTACAAAGGGGGTCCAATGAAAAAAAGAACTGACAAGGTATACGGGCAAAGAAACACTGATGTCGAGAACAAAGATGAAGCAAGTTTTTCTTATTACATGTTAGAGATATATAACATTATTCTTTTTAAGTCTAATGGTTTCTTAATACTATCAGCAAATGAGAACACTTGGATATTACCCAATTATTTCTTTGATATAACATGTTTGTTAAACAACAGGTACGGGAGTGGTATTTATTTCCATCAATGGCACGGAAAATGGAGAAGAAAACTTACACATATAGCAACAGGTCATTAACATCACAAAGCACTAGTTGCTGGAAGGAACACTCTAATAAGTTCCTTAGCAGTGGCTTTTTTCCTACATGTAGGACATTTCGACTGAACTCCTATTGCAGTCTTAATGCAAGCCTTACAGAAAATATGCCCACATTTGGTTGATGTCTCTTCGACGAAAGGACCCATACAAATTGGACAATTGAAGGTTGGCTCCTTTGGAGGTGGAGGTGGGGGTAGCGGTGGTTGCTGCATGTGATCCATCTGCCATTAATTTATAAAAGTGAGCTCCATGCCTTATTAAAAAAATCATTGATATTTATATCTGAAGTGGAATTCACACAGGTGTGAACAATATGTTCGTATGTATATGTGTCTTGATTGCTTTTCAGTTAATAAGTTGCTTTTCAGTTAATAAGTTGTAAACAGCTATTTTATTATGCAATTACAATTATTGAAATTAAAAAATCCAGCAGATATCCAGAGACACAAAGTACTGCATGAAACTATGAAAGAGAGAACAGTTGTGAACAAGGCATTACAATCCATTACAAGATAAGCATAAATGCATATATAACATGAAGGATTTCAGGTATTACCATAGAACTGTTGCTGCTTTCCAAATTCACAAAATGATCACAACTGATAATTGGTTGATTTGATGAAACTCTTCTGCGCTTGTGAGTGTATGGCAAACTAGTTGTTCGGCCTGCAATGTGCAACAAATGAACTTCAGTTGACAGGAAAACAATGCTCTTAAGCTTTCATCCTGAAAGAAAACCGTGAGTTGATAACTAAAATGAAGAAAAGAACATCATTCCACTCAAATGCCACGGCAATGTGCAGAATATAACAGCGCAATATGCAAAACAACAACTATGAAATAAGAAAAAAAAAGATAAATGATAAAATATATTACCTGAATCTACATCCACTACAATAGTACTTCCACGAGTATGCTGTGAACAGTTCCTTTGGGGGTTGTTTCGTTGCGCATTACTCTTAGCCTAGCACAAAATTAACCAAAACCAAGAATGTTGAATGCTGAATGCTGACTTACTACGAAAAAACATAACTAAACGCAAGTGAAAAACAGAGCTAGAAATCATACTTCGGCAAAAGCCCTAGGAGATGATTCAAGAACATCATCATCAAGTGCTTCAAGATCAATTGTAGTGAGTGGTATACGCTGCTGCCCCTGTCGGCTTTCATAAACATCATCAAGCGAAGTTCCACCTTGATCCCTTTCACTAGGAGTCACATTTAAGTCTAGCATTACCTTCCTCCTCCTATATCCCCTAAGGTAGGACCCTCTCATTCCTTGAGTCTGAGTGCTCATCCTCTATTTGATAGTTTTTGTATCCAATCCTTCGGCCTTACAAACCTAAAGGCAGAAAGAACATGATTTTATCTAATCGAATCTAGCAAATTCTTCCGAAAAAGAACAAAATTCCCAACAAGCTAAAACTGAAAGTATTTCACAAGGCAGCACTAGAGATTACCAATTTTAACAGTCAAACGAATTTTACAACAAAACGGTGATTGCTTCAGAAGGTCTAACATCAAAAAATGAGCTATCAAAAACCATCAAGTGCAATCAAAATTAAGCAGTGAGGTAATTATTTTTTTCAGACTCATCAATAAAAAAAATACGCGAAAAAGTAGCTACCTTTATCACTTTCGACCTCAAAAAATTAAAACTCTTCACGTCATTTCAACCGTCAATCTAATAAATTAGATAAAAAAATATTAACAAAGAAAAACATCTATCAACAATGATTTTCCAGAAAAATACTTGAAAACATAAAACAAAATCAATTCGATTAAAATAATCAAAGATAACATAAAAATCACGTACAAAAAATCAAAGGAGAATAAACAAACGATCAAAACAAAAAGATGTACGATAAATCACGGAAAAAGAAGAAGAAGAAGAAGAAATATAAGGTAGATAATCAGACCTTGATCAAAGAACAAGGAGATGAAATCAATTGCGCCGTAAATAAGAACAGAGAGGACAGGGAGGGAAGAGAGATAAGAGTAAATTAGTTTGGTATGATTGAATATTAGGGTTTTATATAAGAAGGACTTTAGGAGAGATTTGACAGGAAGGGAAAACAGAAGATGAATGGAAGAAACACCCGTCCGTCCTCGATCCGTCAAGGGTACACTCGGAAATAAAATTGTAGAAAAACGGCCTTACGTGTTTGTATTTTATTTCAACCGAGACACCGTCCGTCAGCCGTTACGTTCGCCCTTTTCTTTTTACCAGAAAGGGATAATTAATTACGCTTGTAAATATCTATATTTTTCAAAATTTAATAATCTCGTATTCGAATTAAATATTTAAATCACAAAATAATATTTTAATATTTTAGGCTGGAAAATCATTTACTTGATATATAATTTTTACTAGTAATTTAAAAATATCAAATTTTTATTAATTTTAAATGTTGAAAAAAACTTGATTATCATTTTAAAGAACATAACCACAAAAATTTGGTCATGGACGACCGGTTTATATGAAGCCCACCTACGGCCCGTGGAGGTGCACGGATAATACAAGGGGTAGGGTGTTGGTGGCGAGGGATAAAATGGTCTTTTACATTTTATTTTTATTTATGTAATTTAGGAATGTACAACTAGCGTTTGAAGATCTAGAACGAGCAAAAACAAACAACTCTATTTATATTGGAGTGACCGATGTGCTTAGAATTCATGGAGTTTGTACAAACCGTTTGCGGTAGTTGTAGATGTTCATCAGGTTACATGTGGTTCTTATAGGCAAATGTAAACTGAAAACTGATATATAGCAACATAGCAAACTGCGGTTGAACATTCTGCGAGAAGACAAGACTACGTTCCCAGAAAAACAATGTGTTTTCATCATAAACCCACTTCAACAAGGATGGAACATACTCAAAGATGTTACTAGGCACGAATGAGCGTTCCAAGTATTTACAGGTTCCAAATACCTCATATTCATCGATGAAGTCCCAGATTTCATTTTCTTGCCCATGGAAAGCAGCAATTCTGAAAACATTGCACAGGGAAGGAAGTAAACAGAAATGGCAAGATGGTTTCACAATTACAACTTTTGCACTTCGGTTAAAGAAGGAGAAATAATTGCATACCTTGGAGCTGTTGCTGGGAGTCGGCTTACGAGCAGTTCGATAGGGCGACTCGGTTGGCATCCCGGGTACTCTGCCTGCCCCACTTTGCCTTTCCTCCCTCACCTTGTTGAATATGTGAGTATAGCCATCAGCTGATGCAGGATTGTTCTCATCCCAGTCACCGAATCTTGGAACAGCAGCACCTTCATCAGGCTGCCCCACGGAAACAATATGGATAGTTACAAATTTCAGTGAAGGAACAATGCACGAGTATAAAGGAAAAATTAACAGTTGAAGAGAGAAAATTTACACTTTCATCGCCTTTCGGTTTCAGACGTGATCTTGTGGAAGTAGCATGACTGCTTTCATGTGAGCTTTTTCCTTCCCAAGCAGGAGATTGACCCCCGCTGCCTCTCCCTGATATTTTAGCCTTTAGATGGAGTGGAGACTGCTCTATGTTATCATCCGATCCAACATTTTGTGCACTATGTCTTCCAGGCTTTCTGTGGCTTTCACCATGGCTTACTCCACGGCCTGCAGAACGCTGGGGAACTGACTCATTGTTAGCTTTACGGTTTGTATTGTCATGGTGCGCCGGCGATTCAGTAAACCGTTTAAGATCACCATCTTCCCTGCTTCTTTCGTGTTCATGTGCTTGTCTAACAGCTCCCTGATCAATCTGTTCCTCCGATACAACTCTGGCCACAGAAGAAGGATCTTCGGGAGGAGCTGCATGATCAGAGTATGAATCCAAATTCCCTTGGGGATCATTTGGATTTATCATCTTCCCACCTTTGCCCTTACGAGCCTTTTCGAAAAAAGCTGTGTAAGGAACATTCTCTTCACTTTCCCAATTGCCAAACTTGGGCACATGCGAACGTTGCTGCCACAAGAACAGTCGATTGTCAAACCATCTATAAAAGCAACAAATTTGCCATCAATATTATAGTTTGTCGATCTATCAGGTTCAACGCGTCTCTATCATAAAGTAAACAGTAATGATGCTTTCGGCAGGCATTCCTTTACGACCGTGGCTGCAGATAGTTGAACCGAGGTAAAGATAACCACTAACAATGAAATGATTCAAATGTTTGAAGGAGTTCCTCAAATATCTTAAAATCAGAAGCATCATAATGCAATCATGACAACCAAATACGGTAACTTGTCCTATTTGTGCTACCAACATAATATTCTCCTACCTACGAGTATCAGATATAAACAAGTTTAAATCATACTGGACAGCATCTCAAGCGATGCCGGATTCCGGAATGAACTGTGTGTTTGATTCAAAATGGGTGCTGAAAGCATGAACAAGACCGGAAATCATAGAGATGATGCAAATATTTTATATGCTTACTACAAAAACCGAATGCTGTGCTGATCCTAGTTAGATCCATATAATACTGTGCTGACATGGAGTGACAACGCATTGGAAAAGAGAGGGAAACAGAAGAAGACACCCAAAGAGGATGAGGAAAACGATAATCCAGCATGCTGTCACTGTGAAAGAACCATTCAACTCAAAAATTTAAACTCTGGGATTCATGAATGATATACCCCCACATATGAATACCCATTTAAGCTTGAAGTATGATATAGATTGAACTCTAGACCTGAAGCTCTAATATCATATCAAACTGTTCAATCCAAAAACTTAAGCTATTATATGAAATCAATAAATGATTTATATCTAATCCTAGTTTAACAAAGACAAACAATGGCTACCTACCTACCTGGATATAACGATGAACCATATATATACTAGCCAGAAGATACGTTATAATCAGCTGATAAGTAGATTCCTCATCACTTGAAGTTCCAAAACAATCAACTCATTATTCCTTGTACCAACTACGATTAGTTCAATTAGTACATGTAATGGTAATTGTACCAGTAAAACATGACACTCGGCTCTGACTGTCGACAAAGAAAGTTAAATGACATGCAAGTTATGTTAGAAGAGGGATATGCAAAAGAGTGTTCTATTTGTTAAGACCACAAATAGCCTTAATTTCCTGCTTACAGTCTCCTACTTGACACATAATCATTAAGCTGACTTAAGGTATGAAAATCATTCATCATAACGTCGTACTACAATAAATGAGTTACCATAGTATTCTATGAATATTCAAAAAGGTCATCTAACTTTCGTATAAGACAATTCACGAACGAAAATAGTTTCACCTTCCGAGAATCTAACGTAAATTAGCAGAAGTGAGCATATGCTGCAAATCCATTAAAAAGCATAGCACTGGCATTTTCTGAATAAGAAACTCAACTAAGAGAAAAATGCAGCTATGAAATCTTCAGCAAAATTGCCCTATGTGCAATAATTATGTAATAACAGATCCAATTCATCAACAACAATTCTAGAGTTGGATTAAAATATATACATATATATATCAGGGAACTGAATTTCTGAATCAACACAACGAGAGGTTTCCCTATTCTGCAACTGCAACAAGGTCTTATCATGCCAAACAGGACCTAGGATTCTTATCATGTAAGCAATTAAGTTAGGCAAGTTCTACCTCAAATTATGGTGATTTAGGCATGTTATCATCTACCATTTGTTTGTTGATGTTGAGATTATCCACCTAATTTTACATCAATCCCCACTGCTAACTTAACTGATAATATTTTTTATTTCTCATACAGTAATTTATTGAAGATCCATTAAAGTAATACTGATCATCCATTATCATGTCAAGTTGAAAGTTCAATAATAATTGAAATTTATGTTAGCCCGATCATGATTAAAGCATAAAGATCATATCTTTGGTCCTCAAAACACCAAAACGAAAGCAAACACCACATAATAAAATTAACCCAAAAGAATAAACAAAGAGTCGTAGAGAAAAAAGGTAAAACTTACTGCCATTTTTCCTCTGCAGCAAGCTTGGAAGAAAACCCAGAACTTAAGCAAAGAAACAATCTTTAAACAAAACTTCAACTTATAAACATGTACATACACAGAGAGATTCGAGAGCAGGAAAAGGGGAGGAAAAGAAAAGGGTCCGTGTAGAGAATATTTAGAGTTGGACTGAGGAAGAAGAATGTGTTTACATTTTTATAATACAAGAATTATTAGAGAGAAGAAGGGTTTGAGTAACCATTGACAAGGGCCACCGGTTTTGTTTGACCATTATTCTCTCGCTGTAAAAAACAAAAAAAAAAAGAGAAAGAAAGAAAAGAATGAGGAAGAAAGAACAAGCAAGTCTAGTAAATGTACGTGATGTTAATTCTTTCTTGTTTGTCGTTTTCCTTCGTTGTTTGCAACTTGCAAGCAATGAATCTGCTTCTTCCACACCATCTCAGCACTGCAGTTGACCTGTAGCCACAGTTCCAGAATGAGATAGATGACCTCTATTTAGTGACCAACCTCTTAGCCTTTGGGAAATTATAGGTGTGAGGAAAGAAAATAAGGAGGAAAAATAAATTTTATTTTCTTTCTTTCTTTTTACCTTTTTATGTTTGGAAAAGAGGAAGGAAAATAAGGATGAAAAATAAAAAAAACATATATAAAATAAAAAATTTAATTATATTATGTAAAATGATAAATTTATCATTATAATTAACAAATAGAATATAAAGTAAATAAAATAATTTTTTATTAATTAAATTTTTTAATTTTTATTTAGGAAATATGAATTTGGAAGAAAAAAATAAAAAGAGAAAATAAAATGAATAAAAAATTAAAATAAATAAAAAATTAAAATATTAATACATGATTATCAATATAATATTTATAAAGTTATTTTTGTAAAATCACAATAAACTCATTAACTTCCCTTTTTCCTTCCAATTTGAGAGGAAAGTTTTAAGAGAAAAATAAAAATATTTTCCTTCCTTCCCTTTCATTTTCCATTCTTTCCAAACAATGTAAAATCACTTTACCCTCCTATTTTCCTTTCGCATTTTCTTTTCTCCCTCCTTTTCCTTCTTTCCAAACATAGCATTAGGTAGAGGAGTCATTTCATTGCCAAGGAAAATGGAGTGGAAAGATGAATATATGTCGTGGAAGTAGTGGTTTGAGTTTTCCTTTTTTCTATCTTTTAATTATTATTTAGTTAATGTTTTGTATATTTGTCAGTTCAGCAGTGGTTGTCGGTTAGAGAATATTGTAAGTAACGGCGTTACGGTTAATGGCGGCTCCCTGAACACTGAATGCATGCCTTTGCTGCGTTTTTTCAAAATTTATATTATTAAATTATATATTTGTTATAAATTATTTAAATTAAATAAAAATGGAAAATTTTATAAATTATCAAATAAATAAAAATAAAATTTAGTTTATTCTTTTTCTAGATAAGAAAAGGTCAACTAAAAGAATATCAACTTTAAAGTAATTTCACAAAATATTAACTTGAAATAAATACTCAAATTAATAAATATTTTTTTAAAAAAAATTTATTTTTATTTTAAGAATGGACAAATTATAGAGAAAATTAACGTATAATTATAGTTTAAAATAAAAAATTAAATTAAATAGTTTGATTTTAAATATAGCTAAATTAAATATTATTCTAAAATTATTTGGAAAAATGATCAATTTTAAAGATGTTCACTTGAAAAAAAGAAAAAATATCGCTTGAAAGCTACATCAGCACGGTGACGTCATTATTGGCAAGTTCCTTTTATATCCTTGTAATTTAATAAATCTTATTTATATATATTTATAATAAAACTTTTTAATTGTTAGTTGAAAAATCCGTAACTAAATCATTAATTAATTAATGTTGACTTGTTATCATATACAATTGATTTGATATATTAAAAATTGATATAGATTATAGTTTAATAAAATTATAATAAAAAACAATAATTAATTTGTTATTAATAATTTAAATTCTCTATTAATAATTAAAACATAATTTAATTACGCTAATAAGAAATAAGGATTGTATTTTATAATATGAATATATTATTTTTGTTATGATCATATTATTTTATTAAGATTTTAATTAATATGAATTTATATAAATTATTTCAATGATCTCAATGATAGAAAAACATACATAATGTTTTATGATCTTTTAAAGAAAGAATTGAAATTTAAATGACTTATCATCGAAGATGGTATATAATCGTAAGTAATATCAATTATTAAGTAAATTGATTATTTTAAATAATTTGCTAAGCTAAACCCAATCAAATGCATATAGCCAATGATAATGGATAGATATGGATAAGTTTTAAATTTTTTTTTTGATTTTTTACTATGATAATTTTTAATTTTTGATTCAATTATATCTTTAATTAATTAATTTAAAAAAATGAAAAAAAATATTGTTTGATAGTAACTTACAAAACAATATATTTTCATGACTTAATTTTCATGTTTTATAATTGTTGATTTTTATTAGTTTGATTTTTTTTGATTTATATTTGATTATGTTGATTTTCGATTTTTCTATATTTGATTTTTGATTTAATCAATTTGATTTTAAAAATAAAAAAAAAATCAAATATTCACTCTCATTTCTTGATCTCCAATGCTAGTTAAATACCTCTAATATACATATGTAAATTAAAAATTATTTTATTCATTAAAAAATACAATTGATATTAAATTTTAGATTATTGATTTCAATATCTTGACATTATGATCTAGAAGCTAATGCCATATTTAGTTCTTTAATTTTAAAATTGCAAGAACATGTATGGTGGTGATATTCAATCATAAATTTTATGTTCTTTTAATTAATATCATTAATTTTTTTTTAATGATATATACCTTTTTCATGATTACATTGAACACCATTTATTTATTTATTTATCAACATAAGTATATAATATAATTACAATGCATAAATATAATGATAAAATTAATGAAATTATTCATATATTTAATAATATGTTTTCTACTCTCATGTAAACCTTTTGATAAAATAAACAATCAATTAAACTATCACAATGAAATGCATTTTAAATTGTGAAAAAAAAATCAAATAATATAATAAAAAAAAAGAATACAAACGATTATTACATTATCTTTTTTGTTATATCTTATGACTCAAATACATTTTTGGGTATATCTTATGAATGGATCATGATCTCAAAACTATTTTAATCCCACGCACATACAATCTTTGTTGTTATAGGCCACAACATCCAACTAACACCCACTTCAACCCAAATTAATCATCATCAAACAGCCCATGACAAGCCTTATAATATACTCCAGTTTGATGAAATCATTGTCCTCATGAATCAAATCTCAAATGATGCCTTTCTTCTAAACTCTGTAACTATCTTTGCTATCATTACCAAATCACATGAACCCAAAAACACAAATCAAGTTTTATAAACAATAATTTTAAATTTTCTAACTTTATTTACTTTCTGTTTAATATAAAATAAATCTCATAAATTTTATCATGTTTTATTCGCTGGTTTTATACAGATTTATTCAAATTCAAAGAAAGTTTCCACCTTGGAAAGTATGATTTTTCTTGAATGATAAGATAAGTTAAGAACAAACACAATAATAAAGAATGCTTGGAGCTTTGTGGTGAAGTGACATTGTGGTTGTTAGTATGGTTCCTAGCTCGATGAGGTTCTTTTTAATTAACTTTAAAAGATCAATAATAATAATTTCTTACTTTGATATGGAGATTCTCAGCTTTTTTTTTCTTTTTTTAATTGTTGATTGATACCCATTTTAGCCTTGGATCTCTTTTAGCTTAGGAAAAAGCAAGCTTGCTTAAATCCATCATTTTCTTTACTTAGTTTTTGCAAAAGAAGAAAAGGAACGAAAAAGCTTATATAGCTTTTCCACCATGAGCTTCTCACACGGTTCTTTAAACTTAAACCTCATTCTCTTGACCTGAAAAGAAGGAAAAACTCAATCTTGTGAGAAAAAACCTGCTTTCATCGTCTGGGTTTGAATTTTAAGTTGGTGTTATAAAGCAAAGTTGATGATCCAGTTGTTTCTCCTGGAGTTGATGGATTTGTAAGCTCATAAAGCTCACACCTTTTTAAGAAAGAAGAAAAGAGCTAGCTTTGTGGGTTAGTATTTGCATTGTAATTTAAATAAGCAGAAAGATGATTCAATTATTGTATTTAGTTTTATTTGCTGAGGGGATTTTGGCATTGTTATTGCTCGTAAAGATCGGACCTTTAAGAGAATTAGTGATAAAAAGTTTGGATCAATTGAAAACGGGGAAAGGTCCAGCTACGGTTAAAACTATTGGCTGTACTATGTCTGTGATTCTTCTTTCAAGCCTTATGAGCATTATTAAGATCCAAAATAAAGGTGCAAAGCTCGGTACTATGTCTCCCATGGATCAAGTTCTATGGAGAACCCATTTGCTTGAAGCTTCTCTTATGGGTATGTTCTTATTCTTCTTCTAATCCTTTTTTTGGTTTGGTGGGTTTCATTTATTTCCTTAGTTTTATGCTTCTGGTCGTGTTCTTCATTTTTAGCTCGATTAGTTAATTGGGTATTTCAAATTAATTGGTATGTAGCTTTATATCATCTTAACAGATGAATGTAATCTTAGCATGTACGTATTCTTCAGCACTGATTTTTTCAGTTTTGAAATGTTGAGATTTGCTTTTGAGTAGCCATAAGTTACTTGGCTGAAATTGAATTGTTCAAGGCTTGTTCAGAACATCTAGTTGTTTTAGTGTTGCAGAAAAGTGAAAGTCAATCGATGACAGCAATTTATGCTAATGAGAATCTGTGAACTATCGATCATGTGGCTACTCTTTACGTGATTGCTAACGAAGATATATATCTTTCTAGTTCTTTAAGGAGCTGCCTTTTCATTGTATTACCCTGTATGAGGCCGTCGGTCCCTATCGGATCCCCTGTAAGGGCTAAATTTGATTGGTAATCCGTTTTCCTCCCCTCCGGATAACCCAAGTTCAGGTAATATTTTGTGGTTTTGAGTATTGGAAGTAAGATACCGAGAAACTGGTTAGAAGAAACACTCGCTCGGAACATGCATTAGTGGTTCAGGGTTATGTCAAAGAACCTGTAGAATTCTAGACTATGTGGTTGGCTCTTTACATGATTACACACAAAGATAAAGTTCTTCGAAAAACTGCCATTTTAGTGTCGTAGTCTCCACGATGCTATAGGCTGGTATTGGACCCCCCTCTCCTCCGTAAAGGCTCAACATGCAAATCCTCATGTCTCAAATGGTAGGCGGTGAACACGAGGCATCGGCGCAGGCAACTGAGCTAACATTTTATTTCACAGCTCTTTCGTCCCATTTTCTTTTAACATTTCTTCATTCACCTCATATTGGCTCGTGCCTGTACCGTACATCTCGGATCCAGGATTGCACTGCACCTCACTGGCCTTGTGCCTATAATGACTATGGATGTCAATCATTCGTCTACAAGACTTGCTAATTTTCCATTCCTAAACCCATTGTTCATTATATAGTTATATTCCATCTCACATCATCTTCTAATAGATCAACATCAATTGAAGCATGTCGTGAATCTTCATGGCTTCTTTTAGTCATCATTGATGCATATCTTGTTCATAAAATATCATTTGATATGAGTTGTGCTACTGGATAAAGTAGCCTATCATGTATTCTTGGATGGGAAGAAGCCGTCTTCTCTGCAGCATTAGAAGAAGTAAACTTCATCAGTAGGATCGCGATCTTTTTTTTGTGTCTCGAAGGTGAAGAAAAGGTAAAAGAGAAAGGGTAGCTAAATAAGCATCATTACTTGTGCCCGAATCTTGATTTTTCTATGGATGTGTGAATTCGAGCAAGTCGTGGTGGCCGTCTTCCTTACTCTTGTTTGTGCATGCATGTTTTTCTCAGTAAAGGGTGCAGAGTCTCACTTGGGTTGAAGATGACCCCAGCTAAGTGGCTACCTATCTATTCTTTTGGGTTGCTTGATTTTGGGACGTCCTTACGCATGAACTGAATCATGTGTTTTGCAGGATAAAGAATAGTTAATTCTATTTTACTAGTTTCATGATGTTGAATTATCGGAACATCATTTTCGCTCGTACTTTTGTTATATCTTTTAATTGATCAATAGCTTGAATCCATCATGCAGGTTTCACCTTATTTCTCGGGTTCATTATTGATCGTATGCACCACTATCTTACAAAGCTTATACGGTTAAGGAGTACGGTTGGATCGTCAAAAGAGGAAGCTGAAAAGCTTCAGCAAGAGAAAATGCAGCTTAAAGAAAAGGAAGAAAAAGCTTCCACAGAAATAAAGCAACTTAAGGAGCAAGTTTCTACTCTATCAGAGAATTTGAAGAAGCTGAAGTTAGAAAATGAAGAAAAGGACAAACAGATCGAAACTGCGGAAGCACATGTTGTTTCTCTTCAGAAACAATCTGCTGACCTGTTGCTTGAATACGACCGGTTGCTGGAAGACAACCAAAACCTTCAGGGATACAAAAGCTAATAAAAATTCTAAAACTTCATAAAGTAACTCGGGCATCGGGAAGTAGTTTTCACTCATCAGGGTGTTCCAGAAATCATCTGGGGTTCCCTGGAAATCACCACTGTTCAATACCAGGAGACGATTACAGGATGAGGGAATGGCTTCATTCATCAGGATTGAAAATTTTGTAGTTCTCTTGAAATGTAGGATCTTTGGTCGATCCTTCTTCGTTTTCTTCCCTACCTAGTTTTGCTAAGGAGATACATAGATGTTTTAAACATAATTTAACAGATAGTTGGCAATTGGAAGGATCCATGGCTGTCTGTAATGATGCTTTGCTTTCTTTTTATGCGAGTTTGTTTCCCAATCCTTTTTTCTTAGTCTTGTCAACAGATTAGCAACGAACCATCAAAAGCAAACTCCAAATTTTACTACGGGGGCCTAAAATTCAATTTATAGAATGGCTCAAACTTTTACTAAACTACAAATTTGTGACGTTTGTGAATTCATAAGTTAAGGATGTGCAAACTAATTCGGTTTAAAACTCTTAATATTCGCTTCAATTCATTTTTTGAATAAAAAATTTTCGAATCATGGATCAAACAGGACGAACCGAATGCTAACATGGTATTTCATCAATAGCCTGAAACATCCACTCAATCTCTGGAACATATCTGATAGCTCTCATCTCATAATCCAAAATGTCCAATAGTTCTATGATATTGTGATAATGCATGTGGTTCTTGTCTTCCATAAGAAATGCTTGGTAATTGCCATTCACTTCAACTGCACTACAACCAGGTACTTTCTTCATTCCCGTTTTCTTCATCATCTTCCTCAAAAAAGCTGATTCATCCCACTTCTTGGCCATGGAAAAGAAGTTAGAAACCAAAACATATACTCCCAAATCATCTGAATTTGAGTCAAGGATCTTCTTTGCTGCTATTTCCCCGATCAATAGTTTTCTATAGTTAAGGCAACCTGACAAAAGAGCAACCCAAATTGCAAGTCCTGGTTCTATTTGCATTGATTCTATTAGCTGATAAGCTTCTTCAACTCGTCCCGCCCGGCTCAACAGATCAACCATACAAGCATAGTGCTTTTCCCTTGGTTGTATTTCATACTCATTTATCATAACATGAAAACAATATTGACCTTCTTGCACTAAACCTGAGTGGCTAAGAGCTGAAAGAAGAGAAGCAAAAGTTGCATGATCTGGGTTAATGCTTGTTTCCCTCATCTTGACAAATAGTAAGAGAGCTTCTTGTCCATTCCCATGGACACCATAGCTGGAAATCATTGCATTCCACAATATCAAGTCCGTGGATTCTGTCCTATCGAATAAAAATCGTGCACAAGAAAGCTCTCCACATTTTGCATACATGTCAATCAACGCAGTAGCTGAAACTTGATCCAAATAAAGCCTTCTAACAATATATCCATGTAATGTTTTTCCTAGTTTTAAGTTACCAACTTGGGAACATGCTAAAAGTGAACTAAGAAGAGACGCTAAATCTGGTTTGAACTCGAAACTTTGCATCTCAACGAGTAATTCAAGAGCCTTGTCTGCAAAACCATTTTGAGCAAAGCCAGTAATTAATGCTCCCCATGAAATAACATTCTTGTATGGCATAAGCTCAAACAAATGTGAAGCAAGCTCCATGTTGCCATTCTTGGAATACATGTCAATGAGGCTAGTTTGAATCGCATTATTCATATTCATTTCTCTCCTAACCATATACCCATGAACAGAGAGACCCAATTTTGGATCACCAAGATCACTACAAGCCTGAACCAATCCTATCATCACAACACAATCTACTCCAATTCCCTCCTTTTGCATCCTTCTGTAGAAATCCATTGCGTCTAGTGGCCGCCCACTATGTGCAAAACCAGTTATCATGGTACTCCAACTCACGACATCTTTTTTCACCATTTTATCAAACACTATTCTCGCTTCATCTAATTTCCCACACTTGGCATACAAATTCAAAACCGAAGACCCAACAAACACGTCAAAACCATATCCAAAATCCATTGCTTGACGCCAAATTATCTCTCCCAACTTCAATTCCGCTAAGCTTGAACATGCCTTTAATGCGACAGTGAAAGTTGAGCTGTCAGGTTTAATTCCCTCCGATATCATTCTGTTGTAAAGGTTTAACACTTCGTATGGGCAATTTGAGCGAGAATATGAGATGATCATTGAATTCCATGCATTCACAGTTCTACGAGGCAGTTTCTCGAACAATTGACGTGCAAAATTGATTCTGTCAATGCGAGCATATGATATGATAAGATGGGTAGTGAAGTTTGGGTCGCTAAAGAAGAGACCAGTTGTGAGAATGAGAGCGTGGATTTGGGGTATGGTTGTAGCGTGCTTGCAAGCTAAGAGAAGAGGTTTCAGGTGACTTGGCCATGGAAATTGCATATAAAAATTTCACTTGCTCGATTCCTCAGCTGTTGTGAAATGGGTTTGGAAACGGGCTCTGTTTTCTGCTCTCCTACAAGTTGAAGCAGAGATTACAGCATTATTACAAAATGATTTAAATGCCAAATTTTTTTAAACGTCGCCGTCTGTGGGAATCGAACCCACGACCACATGGTTAAAAGCCATGCGCTCTACCGGCTGAGCTAAGACGGCTGTTATTCATTGGTTAGATTTTAATACATTTAAAGTAGATTTGTTGGGTTCGTTCATTTATTTAGCTGAATTGGAAGCTTCAACTCAAACAGAAGCAAACTCCCTTTAGCTGCTGCTTCAACTATGGCGGAAGAAATCTCGGAACCTCTTATTCCTGCGAAGAATACTTCAGAGGAGTCCAATAGTTCACCGGAATCTCCCGAAAGCATGCGTACAACAAAACCTAAACTCAAGCGGCTCTTCCTCGCTCTCTCAGTCCTCGTCTCCTTCGTCCTAGGTCTTCTTCTCCCTTCTCAATTTCATTACAGCTCGCTTTCTTTTTCTTTATCTGATTAAATCATGTAATATAACATTTTAGTGATGATTGCAGTTTTGTCTCTTTGCAGGTTTACCTTTCTTATGGAAATCTGTAGAAATCTACCGGTCACCACTACCATTTCACGACATGGATACACTCTCAAAAGAGATCGAATCAAATCCTTTGCAGTTTCCATTTCATTTCCAATTTATTTTCATTAGTTCAAACTCTAAGCTCAATCCACATCACTTGCGATCGTCAATTTCCTCTCAAATTACCAAACTTACATCAAGGAGATTACCGCCTCATTATTGCGGTACTTTATGTAGCAATAGCAATTTCACACTCTCTGTTAAGGTTTGTGAGAAAGAATCACTTATTGATAGCCATCCATGTGGCGCAATTTCTGCCATTGATTTTAATTTTGGCGGTGATGGTGGTGATGAGAATATTGATGAAGTTTTAGAAGCTGTTTTGGGTAATAGCAAAATGTATAGTGTTGTCGCGGTTGATAAGAATGATGCGGAGGAAATAAAGGCAGTGGTAGGGAAGTATCGCCATGCTTGGATTGTTGGGAGGGATTTAGGAATTGAGGAGGTGATTGAGAGAACTGCAGAGATATTTGTGAATTTGTTTGGTAATGGGGGTAGGGAAGAAGGCTTGATTCATGAGGAATTTATGCCTGTGGGGTCTGATGGAAGGATTGTTTTATCGTTTAATTTGCTTAATTCGAATCCACGCGACTGGATTTATGACTGGTAATGGAAGTTCACTTATCATTTTTATGTTTGTTGGTAGTCTTATTGAGTTTTGATTACTACAGGAGTAGCATAGCAGAATTTGAACGAGTTAGGGATTACTAGATCTAGTTAGTATTGTTTTTGTTTTCCAGGGCAGTTTTCGTGTTGGAAGTTACATGTAATAACAGAACAGCCAGGACTATATAAAAGGAATTATTTGAGGGACCACTTTAGATTTGCATGTACTAAATTTTAGTTGTCTTTTCATCAAGCAGCTTCCGGTTTCAGGTAAATTTTCTTGATCATTTTATGCGTCAGGTTTTGAGGTGGTGACATAAGATGTCTGTTTGTGTTTGTGAAACTTGTCTTTAACGTGATCTGTATGCATTCCTTTTATCGTTCTATAACTTTGTTCAGGGATTTTCAGAGACTAGATGAAACCTTATTGGCCCCTGTAGTCGAAGCATTGGCACCTATAGCAGATGTTAGAGTAGAGAGCCAGGTAATCGTGATTCCATCCTTGCGCTAAAATCTTTTATCTATACGACTTGTTGGCTCTTATACCTTTTTTTTTTTATGATGAAGTGAGTTCTTTGGTGTTTTTTTCCCTCTGTTAATTTCTTCTCTCTTGCACAGGTTCTGTACTATGCACCCAAGTCTGCAATTTCTCTCTGGGATGATCAGTTTGGTAGCTATGTTTTAAGCGTGAATGAACTTCCATTCTTTGTATGTTTCTTATTCTCTCGACTATTCTTTGATGAATGACCTAACAAGTAAACGAGCATAACCATTTCATCTATCTTTAGTCTTGAAGTGTCTCGGTCTAAAACACCTGGAAACTCAGAGTAGATAGACTCAGCTATAATAACATCTTGATTGAGGGAATTCTCAATTGTTTCTCACTCGTGTTCTCAAATTTTGTACATAGGTGAACTCAAATGAATGGCACTTGGATACTTCTATTGCAGCTGGTGGGCGATCAAAAATATTGCAATTTGTGGTGTATATTCTTTTACTCTCTTTCTTTTATTCATGCACATTACAGTAGTATCTTTCTTGAATATTATGGTAAACGAGTCTTCATGTTGCCTGCCATGTAAAGTGATTTAAACACCTTGATGCATGCGACTTTTCACCTGTTGCATGTACTTTCCGCTGAAAATGTTGGCGACGTTTTTGAGACCAAACTGTAGTTCAACTAATTCTGTATTCATGTAATTGCTACTTTCTATATCTCTGAAATTTGCGTTCTGTGCGTAAAGAAGAAATCTATCTCATTGAAAGATCATGTCAATGACTCAATTTCTCGTCTTTATTTCAGATATGTACCATTTGCTGATGAATGTCCTCTTCTTCTGAAGCTTCAAAATGGACAGATTTCTTCAACAAATGGCTTTATCTCTCCAGTTAATTATCTTATCTTTGTTAGCTCTCTACTTGCTGTTTGCCAATTCATCTAAATATTGCTCATTGATATTTCTAAAATCTAATGACTTACCACAGATGTGGGGAGGTGTTATGGTGTGGAATTCCCCAAGCTGTCCAAGAGATTCAAAGATTGAGCTTCCTGGGAGGCATATGATATCTACACAGGTTAGATGTTCAAAACTAGTGTGACGAGGCTATTTATTGCTTAAAAGTGTTGTAGTTTCCTTATAGGTTATAGTAAGTGTATGATATGTCCTTGTTCTATTACTATTACTCCATATTAATTTTATTTATATCTCTCAAATTTGATGCATGCAAATTATGAACAGGATCTTCAAAAGATTTTTGAAGTTCTCATGGGACAACTCCGCCAGCTTTTTGGCCTCAAGTCTTCCAACAATTATGTTGGTGCGTATGGCAGATACAACCTCTTAGCTAGCAGAAGAGGATTTACAGAATGGTGAGAAAAATAGTCTTTCCACACCATCTAATTATCACTTGAAATAGTTATCACTTGTCAAATATGGATGCAAGTTCTCTCCATTCTCCATTGTGAAACACACCTTGGCTTGTCTCATCGAGGCTCAAGACTATTGATGGGTCTAGTCTTCTTTGCTTGTTCAAACTCCATGACGTCAGCTATATATAGGATTAGGTTTTCTGGCTGTTAGTTAAACTATAGCAGATTTTGACACCACATTATACATTTGATTATAGTAATGTTACTAGATCTGAGCTTACTTTGCACCAAAATCTCCCCATACGTTTTACTTAGTTTATCTATCAACCCCATGTATTTATTCTTGGTCCATAACCGATATGTGATTGTCCTCCAACAGATGTGACTTCAAGATCTTAAGCATATTTCTTATCATGATATGTATGTAGGGAATTGGACTTCTTATCACGGCAGCATACTTGTTTTAATCTTCACTCAAGTGCTACCACTCTCGGATCTTTGTCTAGATTGGTAAGTTAAAAATTCGTTGACCAATATTATTTAGATCCTTTAGTGGAATGTGATAAAATTCTTTCTGCAGGTTCAATCCTTACCAAGGATGATTATGACAGACGAGATAGGAAAGCAGGTCAGTTATTGAGATGAATGCATTTTCTATAGTGCATTTTACAGGCGCCAAAGTCTGCAATTGTTAGCTGGTCATTATATATATGATTCAGAAGTTCAAAGGGTCGATACACTTCCTCTTTCCTCTTCCATAATTCCAATTTCTACATGTTAAACTTCCTTCTAATTTCAAAAGATGTAGCTGATCTTCCCAGAACAAAGCATCGTTCCTTTCTTTGCAGGATCAGTTCTGTTTTCATCGGTATCGTGACTAGATTATCTTTGACCTTGCCTAAGTGTCGGTTAGAACCATAGGAAGTGGAAAATGAGAGTCAACAACCGTCCTTATTTATCTTGAAACTAAGTTTTACTTGAGTGGAACCAAGTATTAGAGTACTTCATCATGATTCTACGCTTTGCTCTTTCTTTTGTTCAATTGCTCATGTTTCATCGTACTTTAGGGGCCACGTGGTCGTAAGCCTTTGAAAACTCACAAGTTCATTTCTTTTATTTCTTTCCTCCCTTGGGTAACAGCATCTCCATAGCATATTTTTCTTCATTTCATCTCCAGTGATGTAACATGCTATTACTGGATTTTAATTTTAGCTTCTAGTATGGTTCTGATGTTTTGATAGTGTAGTTTCTATTTGCTGAATGCTGAAGATCTGTGAACTTTTTGAACAGGTTAAGTTCTCTCTTGAATCGGCAAAATTAGCTCAACTCAATGCCTCTCTTGGAGTTTATGATGCTTCAGCTGGTACCCTGATACTGTCTCTAACTTTCTTGTGGTTTCAAATGGAAAAAATGATGTCCGAAATTTGAATTATCAAAGAAGTTAACTATTTAAAAACTTCTTTTGCCAGTCTCCTCAAGGCAGGCAAGATCTTTGGCAGAGGATGCTTTTTTCCACCCATCAATCATGTCTGTCAGCTACTACTCTTATGAACATTGCTTTGCAGTATACTCGGTAAGTTCTCCGAGCCATTTTAGCTTATCAAACATAGATGATTTATCAACATAACATTATAGGCATTATCAAACAGTCCTTGACTATATTTGGTACACATGAAAGTGTCGAAAAACAGTAGAAAAATTCATGTCAACATCTCTCTCTTATATGTCAATCTATTTTAGGAACACTGCTACTTTTGAAATAGAGTCGCTTTTATGAACACATGGAGATTCATCGAATCAAGTACCTCATGTTAAATATACATATAACATAACGAACAATCATTCTCATCGAATTTTGTATTTTGCTTCTGTTTGAACAGCCTTTCTTCCTTCCAGTTACAATGCATATCCTTCTAGCTACAATAAGGGAATTAAGAAGATACAAGAAAGAAACTGCCAAGTACTTGGCATGGAAGGCTAAACCGGAGGCAGTTTCATAGTTGTTTCCCCTGACGTACTTGAGAGCCAAAATCGATACCTGATGACTCGAGAGAAGAAAATTTCCCTTAGGGTATTGCATTTCCGAATTTCAGTTTCCTGTTTTGCTAGCTTGTGCAAATCGTTTTTATATTGTTTCAAGAACAACTACGATTTCCCTTTCTTGATAGTTGCTGGTTAATTATAAGCATAGGATTTGTTCGAGTTATATCTATGCAGGATCGGTATCTATGCAGCTCTTTGTGAAGAATCTCATCTATTCAACATTTGATTTATATATAGCATTATGGTCTCATTGAGGTCAGTTGTTGACGCATCGGAATGCACCGCCTCCGATCAGTTTCATCGAAGTGTCTTTTCCTTTCCATGGCTTGACCATGCTAACTAGCTTGTAGGGTAGGAGTTCTGGACATGATCCTGAACATTAGGGGATTTTGGTTTTGTATAATTACATATTTGTATTAACATTATATTATGCATTCATGATAAAAAGAAAAAAGGGTTTATTATCTTATTGGAGCGGATTTATGATACTACCATTTAGAGATGAAGATGGATTTGAACAAACCAAAATTTTGCAAAAACAAATTGAAACAAATCAAAAATCAAAAATCAGATTAAATTGAATATCTATTTTTGATTTGATTGCTTTTATTTATCAAATTATTACATAAAACATAAATATGTATAATGCTAAAGGATGGGTTCCAGATATTGCAGGAATTGAATCAATCGCGGATTTATATTTGAATCGAACTCATTAGTGATCATTTCATCTATTATTGAACATATATGTGATATTGTTGCGGATTGGCTTTCTTAATGTAGACATCGGAAACCGAAATAGTTCTTGTTTGGCTAATTGCCCAGTGGACGTAATTAGCCCCTCCAGTTTATGAATGGAGATTATATTCAGTTCAACAAAAAAAAAAAAAAAAAAAGGAGAGAGAGAGAGAGAGAGAGAACAGAGTAACAATTTCATTCATGTAAAGCAAAAAACAAGAGGGAAAGAGAAGGCCTACCTTTAGGGCAAACTAACATTCTTATCAGTAAGTATATCTATTATGAGCCAGTTACAACACCACCTTCGATACTCTTCAACTCTAATCAATGCCATCCAACAAAACACAACCATGCTAATCGGATTGCCAAACCTATGGAACATGCAGGTGCCACTTCCTTCCCCAATGCTAACTTTTAGATTCCAACTCTAAAAGTATCTTCTTTCTTGGGCCCTGCAATCGCCAACAGTCCATCAGCAATGGAAGCTCCGTGAATAAACAAAGAGAAGGTTTCACTATAATATGACATGCAGAAGTCATGGATGAAAAAGAAAATCTAACTGGTGGTTACATAAACCAATTGGATGCCTTCTGATTAATCAAGTGTTATGAACATAAAAATAGCAAGGTAATTAACAGATTATAGATCAAAAGAAGAGTTATCTCTACAGACTGCTTGAGGCCGTTGTATTGTCAACATTAAAATTATGCACGCAACTGAGAAACAACAAACCAACATTTTTCATCCTACTTCTTAGCATAGATACCTTATGAGAAGAAATTTTCAAATTTAAACTAATTAATGAACAAAAAGTTCTGACAAAGCAAAATGAACAACTAAACATAGCGCCAGTAACAATAACTGAATGCATGTTAAGTGGTGCACAGCTCTAGTTGCTGGCAATTTCTTTTCATTCAACAAGAAGGATATTCTTTTTCTTTACATTGCAAAATAAAAAGAAACAGAATTTCACTTTTATGAGTTGATTTTTACATAGGTCCTCCCAGCTTGTAAATTGGATAGGGGTAAACTGAAGCTAAAGTGCTTAACACCAACTAAAATAAATATTTCTTTGTTGCACGAAAACTGAACCGAACTGACAAAATTAGATTGAAAAAACAAAAACTGAACCAAAATGACCAAATTCAATTCAGTTTGGTTTTCAAAATAACAAATTTGTTTCACAAACCAAACTGACCGATTAAAGAAATATTGCTACAAGAAAATGCAACGTGAAAAATATGAACATGAATGTTCCAGTGCTAACTCAAGTTTACCATTGGTATTCCCAAAGCTTTGAGGTCCTCATCAGTCATGTGTACAAGAGTTGTCATATCAATCTGTAGAGTGTACAAACAAAATAAATAAGTCCCAGAATATGAACATACATAACAAAATACACACATTAACAGTACAAAACAAAGCATAAAATTTACTCACTTCCTCAACTTGAAATGTAATCAAATATTTTTCGAGGCCTAGTGACTGAAGAAAACTGTCCAATGAGATATCAGCCTACACCAGAGATTCAGCGTTTAGAGACAGCAAAAGGAAACTGCAAAATGAGTTCATTCCACACAGGAAATTGTGGTGCAAATGATTTGAGTTGCTCATGAGCTGCTCAATATTCAACTTGGCAAAAAATCATTCAAGCTTGTTAGTTCAACAAACAAGACAAACTGAAGCTAAACAATACTCAACTTCTCCACCTTTGTGAGTCAACTCATTAATAAGCTCATTAATTTAAGAAGAGATAATTTAATATATATATATTCAGAGTCGTATAAATATAAAAGATATTTATTTTAGTTTAACTATTGATATAAAATCATAAAATTTTAAAATAACATAAATTTATTTACAAATTTTTTTTTAAAAATAAGATGGTAAATAATTTATTTTTTATCATTTATATTTATTAGTTTTCTAAGCTTATGATACACATAAAATTTAAGAAGCTTAGCTGGAGCTTGCCTCAATATAAATTAATAAAGCTTAAACTACACAAAGCTCAATTTGGCTCAACTCATTTGCATTCTTCGGATAAAATTTTAAAGCCATATTTCATCTCATGTATAATGTTTTTAAATTATTGCTAAATGGATTCCAAAAGTGTAATGTATAAATTTGAAAAGTAGCTGCATGCCTTTTTCTGAGACTTCCTTGTAGGGGCCACTTTTTTTATCTCTGGTTCAGGAACTTCAACCGCAACACTTCTCCTGGTTGGTTTAGCAGTCTCCAGCTTTCTTTTAGGTGGATCGACATTTACAGGCTGTGAATTCATAGTCCCAGATAGTTTTTCACGTAAATCCAGAATGCCTGAGGTTGCTCCTTTTATGCTTTGAGAGGCTTGTGGGTGACTTTTCTTTAGAAGCTTCAGTCGAAGATCTTGTCTGCCTACTTTACGATCTTCACAAGCCATTAACAAAATGTCAAAAAATAAATATAGTTGACTGATTTAGTTGTATCTAACAATAGCAACATTATCTGTGATGTTCTCACAGTGATCGCATACTTGATAGATGTGGTTCATTGTCCTCGTAAAGATCATGTTCCCATTTATCATCTTGCCTCTGCCTGCAAAGCATATAAAATCAACATAAAATTAAGATCTCACAAACACAGTACATTAAAACATTAGAAAATAAGCAGGAAAACAAACAAACAAACAAACAATCTAGAAGGAGATTATATTATAAGAATACCAGGTAATAAACTTAACCGCGAATGTAAAATATTTTTATGCTTAGAGATGCACACTCTCATAGTAATCTAATAATTTCGGCAAATGAAATCTCTAACAACAAATTTGAACTTACCAATTATAACTACAAGAAGGTTTTCTTTTATAAAAAAATGGTCGAATTTCCACAAGGGAATCTACGATTCTCAATGAAGCAATTATGCCAAATGTGACAGAACAAAAATCTCCCTAAGAAAAAGACACATCATTTTCGCACGGGGGGGGTTGGATCATCCTAATTTTTGTCCAAAAAGAAATGGTTCATTAGCAAACATTTCTCCACCAAGAATAGTTATTACCCTCTGAAGTAAAAACGCAAGAATATTTGAATATGAAGCGTTGCATCGGCAAATAATATTGAGGTAGATGATCAAAATATATATATAAAAAAACCCTTGGATAAAGTATAAAAGAAAAAAATTCGAAATATTAAGAACTGTAAGAATTTTCTATACTTAATGCCAGCAACGGAGCCTTAGCTAAGAATGAGAACAATGAGAATCTACCACCAACCTAAATCAGAGTAGGGGAAAAAAGTAAAATTAAATTCAAAGAACAGAAACCTTTTTCCGGTGACTTGGCGGCGGCGAGAAGAATCGCTGGTAGAATTGACATTGAGACGATCTTTTATAGACATCTTGACAGCGGTCTCAACTCGATCAGCATACATCTTTTTGATTTATTTAAATTATAAAAGAATCAGTTAAACCCTAACCCTAGAGTTTGGGATTAGAAATGTATTTCGGGGGCGATAGAGGCACAAATCGAAAACCCCGATGATGGGTTTATCGTTATGCGATTCAGATTTCTGAATTCTATTGAGAAAAGGCGGAGATTAAATTTATTTGGGGAAAGGAAATAAAAATGAAATTTATTTTATTATTTTTTTAAATGAATAAGTTTAAAGAAAATAGAGAGAATCGAAAGCAAATATAAAATAATATTTTTTTACTTAAAAATGAAAAGGGAAATACAATTTTTCTTTAATTAATTAAATCTTTTTATATTTTAATAATCAAAATAAAATTCAATTACTCAATTTATAAAATTCTTTTTAAATATATTATTATAGTTTTAATTAAGGAATTAGTCAAAGCATATTCTAATTAGAATTTTATTTATTTATTTATTTAATAAAATTTAAATATAAATTATATGGAATCATATTTTCAATAAACAATTAATATACTAAAATATTAAAGATATAAATAGAATATGAAAATAGTTAATAATATTATAATCTAATAATATGAATATTTACACCTTGTAAATGAAATGAAGACAACAGAGAGAATCTGATACAGACTGAACCTAACGTTGTCTCTTATCCATGGGAGAGGAGACCGAAGAAGGGATTGGTTAGAGCAGATCGGATTTCAGATCCTGCAGAGTTTAATACTTCCACGTCAAGTTTGTCACGAGGAAGAAACAAAAACTTGTCCTCTTCAATTTTCTCGAACCCGCAATGTTGAAGAAATTCCATACCTCCTTTCAATCTTCCAACTCTTTCCTGTTGCCAAATCTTGTCAGGATTTTAATAGGATAGTTTTGAGGTTTTCTTTTCCGTTTCTACTATATACAAACATAAATCTTCCATCATCTAATTGCTAAAAGTTCAGGAAAGACTGCCCTTTGATGACAATCAGTCTGAGCAGTTCCGGTACCTGGAATAATGGATTTTGTATCCGGATTTTTCTGAATTTTTCCACGTCAGGATTATTGGCAACATTACCCACATAAATCAGAAGAGTTTGAAAGACTCTTTTAACCCTAGAATCATCATCCTGCGCCCTCCAAAGAGAGTATAATGATTACTGGAAAATCTGATCATTTTTTCATGAAACTGATAGAAATATGTCAAAGAAAAGAAATCATTAACCTTGTAATTTCGCCTAATTGACCTTAAACAGTCTCGTAGTTGCTCGGCCTTCGTGGAAGAACGAAAACTTTTCCGCAAATTCTACGGAAAGTTACGGAAACCCAATCATAATGAAGTTTCATGAAAACCCAACATATGTAATAACTTTCGACTTCTGATAAATGTCGCATTGATTGACATGATTCATATAAACTAGGTTTATGTAATTAGTGTCTTCCAGTTTTCAGACACGGTAGGATTTCCTTGGTGTAAAAACAGGGAGGCGTGTTAAACCTTTTTCTGATCCTGGAGAAGATGCCCGGAAGGATTTTGAGCCGTCTGGTTAACAGATGCCGGCAATCCAAGCATCCGCCTTCTTTCTGCCTGTGAAGATATGAAAGGTTATTATGTTAATTGATGGAATACCGATTTCGGAAATGACAAGGATCACAACGAGTTCTTTGATGAATATTTTAGGATGCTGAAAGGCAGAAAATAGCAGAAGAAAAAAAGAAAAACCTTGTCAGCTTCTAGTTTCCGACGAATTTGCTCTCTTGCCCTTTTCTCTTCTTCTTTGTCTGCTTTCCTGGAGGCCAAGTAACTGAGGGAAGAAAATCCTTTCAGAGCTCGAAATGGACATTGATTTCATGTACAAGGAAAGATGGAAAAGATCTGTCATAAACATATACCGTTTTCTCTCGTTCTCCTCTGCAATTCTCTTTGCATGGAGCAATTCCTTACCTGCTTGAATCCTTTTCTGTAAAAGATATTTGCAAACAAGCTAACACCATTAAACTAAAAGTCACAGGCACTTGCTTAGTGCTGGCTCCAAATTTTGTCACAATTGCTAACCTTCTCTCTTTCTCTTTCGAGTTTCTTTTCTTCTTCCTCCTTGGACTTGAGAATTTGATCTCTGAAAGTACTCAAAACCAGAAAAGAAATTGACATTGCGAGTGAAGATGAAGGATTGAAATGATTCGACTACAGTCATTGAATTCTAATAAGTGAAATCACTGACACGTTTAAGCTGAATATTTAAAAAGATGTTTCTGATAAACAAAAGCAGAAAGAGATGAACCTGATTTCTTTTAATCTATTTTGGATTTCTTGGGTAGGTTGTTGAGGAGGAGATTCAATATCAATGTTCACAGCTATCTGTAATTAACAGAAAAGGTAAGAAAAAAGTGAGAACATTGGCAAGCGTAAAGGCAATATTACGGATGAATCTGTACCAAGGGCATTTCATCAATATCAGGGTCATTCTCATGATCAATGATCCAATTTATGGCAGCTTCAATGCTATAATTTCCTGAAGAACAAAAAGAATATGTGAATGGGAAGCACATAGGATCGGCAAGGCATGTCAGATAGATCATAGACCTGACCTGAATGATGAAGTGAACGTGCTGCTCGTGGTAGTGGAAATCCCATATCTTCAAGCTCTCCGAGTAATCGCCTATTTACTTCTACTACATCCATTTCTGCAAATTATGAACAACAAAAGTATGTTTCAACAGATGCGATCGACAGTTCCTGTCCCTTGATCTGATATCTATAGTATGAATCTCGATCATTTCATATCTATTACATGGGAAGATTCAAATCAGAAATGAATGGCATTATTAAAGGGTAAAGTTGATAAAAAGAAAAAAGAGATACGTTGTTGCTGTCGTCGTTGTTGAGGCTGCATTGGATCGGAGACTAGTGGCAAATAGAAATGGAATGGATTTGATTGATGACTGGAGCAAATGTGGAACCAGAAGAATAGTATAAATTAATATGGAAGAGAAGCTCTGCAATGTACGCCATTGCCGATTCAGAAGTTTTGAGATAGATTCTTTGCAAGTTTCTGCTAGCTATGGATTGGAAAATTCCACCATTATCTACACCTTTTATCTGCTTCCTTCTCAAGAAAAGAACATATTTTTAAAAAATAGAGTTCAACTCCTCCTCTGGAAGTAAACTTATCATCTTACATCCTAATGAACATGGTGGATCATGTTAGAAAAATCATCATTGATCGGTACTTTTCCAACATGATCCACCTTGGAACTGTATTTTCTTAGAAATTGATTGTCGTATCTCTATTAACACCCAACCAAACGAATCGTAAAAAGTAGAAATATAAAGCCATAAGATTCTGGAGATTAATCGAACTGAATCGAAATATACCAAGATGGATAAAATGATCAACTTTGTTAATTGTTGAATCCATTCATAATATTTACTATAGAACAACGCATGATCATAAAAGAGTAAAGTTGCATTATATGGATAGATAACATCTGATGTATAAGAGAAGAAAAGGTACAATTAATGCCAAATTCTTTAATTCATTTGGATGCATTCATTATTAAAATCGGAGATGTTATATTAAATTCATACATTTCATTGTGGATTCTGCGTTTCGATAATAAAATCACTGAGGGCATTCTGGAGGAGGAGTAGGAAACCTGGGCTTATCAGAACAATAATCATAAGTGAGATACTTGTTCTTGACGTCTTGATAAGCCTGTTGTTGAGAGGAGTCAAGTTTCCAATACTTGGCAGAGTTCCACCAGTAATTGAGGGACCAACAACCTTGCAGATTGGATGTTTTTCCAGGAGATAATGAACACCCATTAATGTCGAAACCTTGGAACTGAGCCTGGAAAGGTGCATGGCTCCAATTAGTCTTGGTTTGGCCACCATCTGTAGCCCAACTATCTCCATCCCATAAACTTGCCTCTATCTGCATTGCTCGTGATGGATAGCCAACTCCAATATCTGTCTTGTTCTTGAACACTCTTATGGGTATGTCATCCACAAAAAATCTAATTGTTGAAAAGAAAAACAAAATAAGTTCAGCATCAAAATCCGAATCTGATTCATCTTTCTATATATGCATTAAGCCGATAAATACATTACAAATCAAACTTGATCTTTCAAGATCGTCAATAGTTCTTTTTCATATAATTTGCAAGGAGAAGCTTAGAGAGATCAAAAACAATACTTACATGATCTGATGTTGATTCCAGAGGATCTGATAATTATGGAAATCTGCAGTAGGATCAAACCAGAGATGAATCCTTTGCTCCCTATTCCCTGAACCATTCGCAAACACATTTGTTTGCAAAGTAATTGGCTTCCCTTCTCTATTCCCCAAGAACTCGAAGTCTAGTTCATCATGATGCTCACCTTTTGAAGTTAGCTGCCATATAATTCAATCTCTGTTATTAATGTTCACAAGCAACACTATTTTAATTCTGATCAGAAACTGAATATATAGGAACATTATCTACCTCCTTCCCAAGAAATTTTTTAAAATACCGATTTTCTTGTACTGCAAGCAATATGAAGGCAACAACCCTCAACTAGGTAATATAAATCAAATCTAGATAACTCTTTCGATTAAGTAGTCAAGTTCGGGTAGACCGGCTGGGTTAGACAGAAGAGATTTATGCAACAACAAAAGCTGTGTGTAAAGACATACTTACATAGTATGCAGTAACAACACCTGCAGAATCCTTTGGTGGTAGCTTTATCCTCATATGAAAGAATCCAGATCCATAGCTTAGCTTGGATCCAAATCCAGAACCTGCATGCATGCATCTTCCCCATTATTTCTTTTTCTTCCCATGCACCATCATGCATATTTACGTTTATGGATACGTATGAAAGCTTGATTATGTAAATTAATGGATTTATATTAGGATCTAATCCACTGATGCGAATTCAAATTAGCTTTGATAGATTATCTTTATATGATTCCGTAACTGAAAAAATGAAGATAAAAAGAATTATAATGGCTTAGAAACGAATTAGTCAAGTAAGAAAGAAAAGATGGAGAACAAAACCAGAAGATTTATCCATGGAGAGCTGAAGTTGTTGGCCTTGATCAAGAAAAGTTGCATGATCATTCCCCCATGTAAGTTGATAATTTTGATCAAATGAGCTTATTCTATTTGAATGAACCCTACTGCTAACTAAGATAAATCCAACAAAACATAGTACAACAAATTCCATTATTACAAATTGCAATCAAAACATTAGTTTCTGTCTGGTTTTTGTATGTTTCTTCCTGTCTTTTTGAGTTCGTGTGTGTGTGTGTATTTATATTTATATATGTGAGGATGCGATGAACAAATCATCCGCACGCCAAAGACTTCTCCATCCCCACTCCCATAACAAACTTCGTCATCATTATACCATTTTTCTCCCATTATAACACGCTATTTTTGTTGATTAATTATCTATTTTCTTCATTTTTAAAAGAAATTTACGAAGAAAATAATGTTTAATTTACGAGAATTAATATTATAACTATTGATCTTATTAATAAACGTCATCTATGCAATTGAGTTTTTTACGTAGTTTGATTAATTATTAAAATAATAAAAATAACATGAATAAAATTTAAAAATATAATACTATAAAGTATATTAAATTTATGGATTGAATTTAGCATATGAGCACCCTCTAAGTAGGGAAATGTGGGAAATGAACTTTTTAAGTATTTGAAAAACTTGAACGTCTAAGACAAGAAAAAAGGATGTGCATGACTTCTTCCTTTCTTTTGGGGAAAAAAGACTCTATAATATATATATATATATATATATCTGCATGTAAATCTGAGACTTTGATAGTTTATGGATTTGCCCATTCGGAATTGGGTTTCCCAGAGAGAACAGCTAAGGAGTTTGCCATGGAAATAATACTCTTACCAATTCATTCGATCACAGCCAGCTGGCCACCCTGCATACCTTTTCAATCGTCATCAATACCTTTGAAGTTTGTTCATAGTGATCATACTATAAAAATGAATATTCTTATGCTCCGTTCATTCATTTTTACCTTTTATCTGAGTGTTTTTAAATGAAATAATCCATAAATTAATAAATATTAAAGTGATTATATTTTTATAATTCTTTTTAGAATTCAAAAATAATGGCTGAAAGAAGTATGCTATGGATGATATCTTAATAAAAAATAATAAAAATATTTTTATTTTTAATTTAAGGATTTAATATATTCGAATCAGAATATTTACAAAAAAAACATGATCTTTACAGGACATGGATATTATCCATGATTCAGGAAAATTGGAACAAAACTTGCTCAAAAACGCTGCCATGCCGATCTATGTCTATCTGTCTACGGATAAGTTAGACATCTATCCTTGTATTAAAACCCTCAAAAACGTCCACTACCCACATAAGAGCTCACCTTAAACTTGGTTAACCTTTATCACATCCCGATCCCAAGTTATTTGAGGTTGGTTATATGTAAGAGAAGAGGAGAACATCCCAAGGTACAGGCGTCTCAAATGGTTCCGTTCTCATTTACGATGCTCACTCTCCTCAATAACATCCTGCAATGAGAAGAGAAGAAAACATTGTCAACTATATTTTATCCCACAGTTCTTCCGATGAAATCATTGAATTCCTGAGAGCAACAGATGCATCGTATGTCATGCTTAACTATTATAACCCCCATTTCACAATTTTTAGTTTCTGTTAAGAATGTTGTTCTATGCTGCTGTCAGGGAATTTCGAAAAAGCTCATATATCAGGAATAAATTGGTTGATTTTATGCAACATGAATACCAACCCAGAAACGAGTAATAATTACTTTTCAAAAAATTATTCAAAAAAAGTTATTTTAAAAGAGTGATAATCGGTTTTTATATTTATCAAATAAGCAGTTTGATATGAAAACCACCAAAGAATTAAAGCCTGGGAATCTCAGAGAAAGAAAATTCTAAACAAAAGCAAAGAGCAGCTACCTGATGATTGCTTCGGGAATGAGTCAGCATGCGACATCGAGGAGATGATTTCTGAATAAGGTAACAAGGATCCTGAATGATCTTCTTGATGTGGTTGTAAGTGCTGTATATCCAACAATATGCCATAAGTATTCTCATGAACATGAAACTGGATGTGACGGCAATGCCATAAAATCTGTATATTAACAGGCTTTTGCATCGAAAATCTAAAATATTCTTGTCGGATCAAATAGAACGGCTTTCTCAAAATAAAACAGAGGAAGCATTTAATGATCCAAGCTAAACCGACTTTTCTGCTCGGAGATGATCCAACATAATAAGAATTTGACTTTCAAAATGCACAGAATCAAAAGCTTGACGACCATGAAGCTCTAATCACATGAAAAGATAGGAGAATCCAGGCACCTCGTAAAACAATTATTATCTGCTTATGATAATTTCATGCCATAGTTAAGGTTACTTCTTCTTTTTCATATTCTTGCTTTTGAGAGAAGTTAATGTATTCTTGTAAATACATAATCATTACAAGTGAGCAAACCATTAATTCGATTTGGTTTTATGAATCAGAAGTTGTTGGTTTTATAGATTAAACTAAATCGGAGACCTAAAATCAGTACAATTCAGTTTTTCAGGTTAATTTCATTGGTTTATTCAATTTTTGAGCCCCAATAAACACATCAAAAAGCCAAAGCAAACCAACTTTGCTAGAACTAGGCCTGACACTGATTCTTTTATCCCATATCACAGCAATAATAATACTGATAAATGAACAATATTTGTACCTCAGCCTGTGTCTGTTGCAGGAAGCAAGGAATGCAACAAGACCCCAAATAACGTTTTTAAGGGACCGAAAGACCTGCACGACAATGTCAGACGAATGTTTCAGCATGAATGACCTCCGAGACATGAAGAGGTGGCATACATATAATGTCCGTGGTACAATGCAAACCTTGGAGAAGAGATCATTCCATAAAGAATGCCAAAATGAGATATCAGATGAGCTTGGCTTTGCATGAGCAAAACTTGTAAGCATACCCTTTCCATTCGAAAATGTCATGAAGGTTCTCGCGAGCATCGTATAAATGTTAAGTATTATAGAAACCAGAAATTTCACCAGAAGTACGCAGCCTCGAGAAGGATAGTGGATCAATTCCCACGTGGTATCAAACAGTGAAAAAATAAATGCACCTGGATGCAACAGAAAGGTTGAAATCAGATATGGTTATGACACCAAATGGTCAGTTTGGTTTAGTTTGTGAAAAGGGGTCCATCGAAAGGCCCGAAGTTACCTAAATGTAACAGGAATGAATAGAAAAACTCTAGCGGTGAGAATAAAATATCAGCCAAGTCCAATAGCAAGCCCCACAAGGGCAGAACCACAAACTTCACAATCAAACAGATTCGCTTTCCAATTTCAGAGAAAATGACCCATATCGGTTTCAAAAGTCCTATCAGCTCTCCGAGTGGATAGAGAAACGACCTTGTCAGAAGCGATCCGAGAAGGTTCATCAGTTTAGTCTTCAATAGAAACCACTGAACAGCTCTCTGCAAATTCTGTAGGAAGAGCATCGTTCCAAGGTATTTGATTCTTGAAACCATATCCCATGCTTCAATCCAGTTAAGAAATGGCCAAGGAAGGTGTGAAGCCGCTGCCTTAAGGAGCGGAACATTCTTATAGAGATCATAAAACCCGATAATCACGGTTATGCATGACATTAATGCATAAAGGACCCTAAGTAGGGGGCGCATCCAGGGACGGTAAACGCTATTGAACAACGGGTATGACTGAAGAAAGATAACCCAAGATGGAAGACCTGCCTCGAGCAAAGTAAGAAGTTTCAAATCAGAGGTGATTATTTCGCCTAATTTAGATGGGAGATCGCTATCATTAAAGCTTAATAGAAGAAGAGTGTCCTTGTATTTCCTAGGCTCATAATCATCATCGTCCCATAAATGTGTTTTCTCTTTTACCTGGCTAACAATTCCACAATTATAATCATCTGTGTCAACAGGACATTCCCTGACATCAAAGAACACTTCTTCTGAAAACATTTCAGCTTGAGATGTACTAAACAACAATTCTTTAGAAGCAACGGTGATTCCCCGAGAAGAATGAGAAGGAACCTTGTCGTGCAGAATAACTAGATTACGACGCAGTATTTCCGTTTCAGTTGAGGTGCCAGAGAACCATGATGAAATGGTGCTCAAAGCTTGATCAATGCCATTGAATTCCCATTTCCTCAGCGATTTCACTTCTAAAGCAAGAGATGTATCTGTCTGGAAAACATAAACAATTAAATAAAAGGTAATAAATTCAAAGACCGAGCTTTCAGAACAAAGAAGAATATGAGCATGACTTCATTGCATGAATTTCTCCCATTTCAGCAGTGTCGGTTGATGATTACCTGAAGTTCGTTTAAATAGTTGATACCTCTTACATCTCTCCATGAAACTTCAAATACTATAAACCCATGCAAGGCTTTGTACAAATCCATTATCGAGAATGGAGTCTTTTCGCTAACCCTACGAATGTTAACATCGCTCAACCATTTCCAAGAATTTTTCCCTTTCATTTTGGAGGTTCTCTGTCCCATACTCGGATATTTCCGCAAAGCTCTAGTGTTTTTAAAAGGTGACACTCTATACTGCAAATATTATCAAGAGGCATTAACAAGTCAAATCCAATCATCAGTGACATTATAGAAGTGACAATGAGTGTTACCTTGGTGATCATTAACTCCCTTAGTTGGTTGGACCTTGAATTATTGCTTTTCCACCATGATTGATTGTCAACTAAGATCAGGAACTTGTGGCTTGTGGGAGCAAAATAAAGAAAACCCTGTGACAAATAGGATTTAATGTCCCTGAAACGAAGAACATTTAGATACTTTGACATGCTTTTCAAATTAGATTTATCTAAATTTGGTTCATACTTTTATATGTGAATTAAGCTAAAGATTACATTCTGATAGATGATTTATCTGATATTAATGAAATAGTTGAGAGAAATAATTAAAATGAAATGAGGGACTACGACCCAAAAGAAAACAAATACTTTTCAAAAGCATGATGTTTGAGTTTCAATAAGATTGATTCAAAATGCATGAAAGGAAAGAGTTATAATCTTACCCCATCTGCAAGCTTGTCAGAGGATAAAGATCAGGAAAAGATCCCATCTCTTCATAATCTGTTTGTCAAACAAAACCTTCGATCTTCACCCACCTCCCAAAACAGTCCAAACAATCCAACTTCTATAATATAGAATCCAGCAGTAGATTTCCTAAAGAAAACCCAACAGTTATATATTGATTAGATCCAACATCAAACAATTAAAAAACAAAAAGAAAATCAGCCAAATTCATGGCATTTCTGTGAATTATGAGGAAAAGAAGAGATCATAAGGACAATGACCTGTTTGATGGGTTACAGTTGCAGTCGTTAATCATTGAAGATGAGAAAATTGGCAGATCTTTTCGAGTATTTGCCATAATTGGCGATTGTTCCTTACGCCTCTAAGCTGAAAAAGCGGACCGAAATTTCGGCTCTGAGAGTTTAGAAATGCTAAAATCTAGCAACTGATTAAGCTTTACTCTTGTTTGGATTTTTAATCCAAATTTAGAAAGATAATTAAGCATCAACCAATTCCTCATCATCTGATATTTTTGAGGTTATATGGTAATTATAACTTCATCTATTTACTTGGAGATCTCAATTGAATATCTGTTTATTCTTTTAGCAATTTTTCTTTAGAATTTTCAATTAGGGTAAATGCCAAATAAGAAACATCTCAATTTTCAAGATTTTTCAATTATACCCTGAATTTTGAGGTATTTTAATCGAATACCTAAACTGCTTCTTTTCCATCTTTTGTTAGTTCTTTAGAATTTTGATGGTCAACTGTTAGAAATCATCAGTTGATTTATCAAGTCTAAGTACTGATTATGCGCCACCAGTTGCTGATGATTATTTGAATATTCAGGATCGATCGAAGCGCTGCGTTGAGGTTTTTGATTCTGCAGTTAGTTCATATTGGCAAATCTGAAGCCATTTCTGCTGAGAATGAATTAAGGGCCTAAAGCAAGGAGACGTGTCGGCTTCGTTTTCCTGGTCTTCTCTCTGATAATCAGTCTCACTGTGCTGATTGTTAACTTAGGTATCTATACTAAGGATGGTGTTCGTATTGTGAACTTTAATTCTAGGGTTTTCGAACCTGAAATTTCTTTCTTCGAAATCGTATTCGGCTAGGGAAATTCTTGTCGTAAATTGATAACTTTGATATTATGTTGAACTTGATTTTTTAACAATCCCTCAGGAACATAAACTTGGCATCACAGCTTTCGTTAATGGCGACAACTCGGTATATGGAAACTCCAGAGAAAGCCTCTCCACAGTCGGCAACAGTGACACGACTATGGAGGCCAGCTGCACAAAGAAACTTGAGAAACCAGTGGACGAAGTTATCATCTTACAGGACTGAATGGTTTTCCTGCTCTTCTACTGCCAGATCCAACGCCACTTCTCTTGTTAATGCTTTTCTCCAACAAAAGTAATCCATTTAATATTCTTTTTTCTCTCTTCTGTTTTTTCATCTTTCTCAATTTTATCCTCATGTTACCTTTGTTTATATTGATTTAAATTTCAGATACATGGCTTCAATGGAGCTTGGCGTTCTGAAGGACATGCCTGATATTAGAAGTAAAGCTTGTTCTAAATTATTCAACCAACAGGTCATTCGTTCTGTTTATCGTTCATTGTTTAAACTTTCAATCTAATCTTTGTTCCCATAATCTGAAAAGAATCAGTTCTTGTGTATATTTTTAGGAGCTTCATCAAAGGAAATTTTTATCATCTTACAAGGACATGGTACGTTAATAAAGAAAAAGATGTCGGTTTTGATTGCATTTCACAACTTGCTGCATTGTATTTGACAGCATACCTTGAGGTAGGGATTCTCTTTTGCAATTTCATTTTTGAACTCGTGATGAGCTTTTTTGCAGGTAGATGTTGTGACTCACATGGTGAACACCAGTAGGTTGATGAGATGTTATGTCAAAGGACCAAGTGGTAGTCCAATAGTACAATTTTCTACCAGTTCTGGGGATATTAATGATACCGGTGATGGTGCAGGGATCCCAGTCTTTGCATTTTGGTCACTTCCATATTTTGGTAAGTGGGTATCTCCAAATTTTTGATAAGTCATCGACCCATGATTTTGTCTGATCAGTGAATGGTCACAGAACAATTGGCTGAGGAGCTTGTTCAAATGTTTATATGCGAGTTGAATTTGAAGGTAAATTATGATCTTTTTACTATGATAAGGTGATGATGTAATTGGAATTACAGCTTGACACATTTGTTCCATTTTTCATCCTGCTGCTATTGGGATCAGAGAGTGCTTGTCGTAGAGTTATTTGCCCTTAGTTGTGATGGGCCAGAATTCAACGAGTTATGTTGGTCAAAGGAGCTTTATCCTGGAGAATTTGATGATTTGAGCATTTGCAACTTATACTCTGCTGAAACTTGTAAACCAGTACCTCCAAGATTAGTTGAAGGAAAGCATGAAATTCCTAGCATGCAATTTAGGAGTCGACCAAACCATGAAGTTTTGCAGGTACTTGATAATATTTCCTTTTCCAAACATTTTCGTTTGAAAAAACTCTGTTACTTGCCCTGGATTTCGGTTTCTGTGATGAACCGATCAACCTGGACTCATATTTCCTTTTATTCCTGTTTAACCTTCTAGTCTTATTGTTCTTATTTTACTCTCGCATTAACGGCAGGCCAAATGCTTGCTCCCCAAAAGATTCAGTTTGTTGGTTTTTTAGCTTGTTTTCATTATCATATTAAAATGACAGAAGAGTTATCTTCTTGTGCCTTCAAGCTTTCAGTTGCATGATGATTTCAATTGATGGAGTTCGTTATATTGCAGGTGTATCTAACAACATGGCTGGCAGACGTCAACATCGATGCCCATAGGTAAGATCACTGACAACATTGGATTTGGAAAGATTGGGATAATTACATTTGGATCAATTGTAACCAAAATGACCTGACCTAGTCACTTTGGTAGTGAGCCGTTATCTTTTATTGACCCCCTTTGATTCATTGCGCAGTTCAGCACCTGAAACCTTGTTAATTTGCTGTTTTCCAGGGTGGATGAAATTTTTGCTGTAGTTGGAGAGGAAATGCATGTTAGCTTGTCATAATAAGACACATGAAGCTCAACTTCAGCCGAGTTACCCATTCTCGACGGTGGAAGAAGCGCCTAATCAAGCATGCACTAGTTTCCTCATTTAAATCAGTTTCAACGTGCATGCTTGCTGATCATGAACAAGCAACGCCATGGCGACAAGCCGTACAAGACGACTAACAAGTAACATGATATGTTTGTGATGACAGATGAATGACATGAAAATGAGAAACCGCAGAGAGTTTCTATTCCCTTTAATACAAAACAGGATTCTGCTGCTTCTACCGTCCCGTAAATTTGGCAAACTTTCAGTATCTGTTTTGTTGAACAGCAGGTTCATTGAAATCAAAGATGAGATGGATCTCTAGCTAGCAGCAAACCCCAAAAATGGTGAGGGGATTTTGGTGTTTTTAAAATTGAAAATTCTGGATTTAGGGTGAAAAGTAAAATAATTCTGAATTTGGTGTGAAAAGAAAGTTGGCACCGGTTTGACCGGTGGCTTGATGACGTGGCTTGCAAAATCTGATGTGGCTGTTGGGGACGTGATGTGGCTGCTGGGGACGTGGAGAATGAAGGGTTGGCCGCGATTATAACTGGCGGCCATGTTGACCTCCCCATAATTCCCACCCGTGCTTATTTAAAAAATGTTTTAATAAATAATAATTTATTAATATAATATTATTATATTATTTAAAAAATGTTTTAATAAATAATAATTTATTAAAATTTGAATCCAATTTTTTAATATTATAATATTATTATATTTATAGTATTCCATATAATATAAAAATATAATATTATTATAATCAAAATATTATAATAATATTATTTTTTGTACTATCATTACTTATTTTTAATATTACAAATAATTAATGTTAATATTATTCATTTTAATATTCTTAATACCAACAATAATTAATTTTTAAAATTTTAATCCAATTTTTTAATATTATAATTTTATTATATTCATAGTTTCCATATAATATAAAAATATAATATTATTATAATCAAAATATTATAATAATATTAATAATATTATTATTATTTTACTATTATTACTTATTTTTAATATTACAAATAAGTGATATTAATATTATTCATTTTAATATTCTTAATATCAATAATAATTAATTTTTAAAATTTTAATCCAATTTTTTAATATTATAATTTTATTATATTCATAGTATTCCATATAATATAAAAATATAATATTATTATAATCAAAATATTATAATAATATTAATAATATTATTATTTTTTTACTATTATTACTTATTTTTAATATTATAAATAATTAATGTTAATATTATTCATTTTAATATTCTTAATATCAATAATAATTAATTTTTAAAATTTTAATCCAATTTTTTAATATTATAATTTTATTATATTCATAGTAATCCAACAATAATAATATTATATTTTTATATTAAATGGAATACTATAAATATAATAATATTATAATATTAAAAAATTGGATTCAAATTTTAATAAATTATTATTTATTAAAACATTTTTTAAATAAGCATGGGTGAGAATTATGGGGAGATCAACATGGCCGCCAGTTATAATGGGCGGCCAAGCCTTCATTCTCCCCGTCCCTAGCAGCCACATCACGTCCCCAACAGCCACGTCAGTCAAACCGGCGGCCAACTTTCTTTTCACATCAAATTCAGAATTATTTTACTTTTCATCCTAGAATTTTCAATTTTAAAAACATCAAAATTACAAATTACCCACTATCAACCCACCATGCCAAAGCAGAGATACTAAAATTCTTACACATCCAATTACCAAATGAGATACTTTTTCAAACTATTCACTAAGATACCCAAT
>CANYBF010514763.1:0-15774 GCA_948192965.1 Dalechampia spathulata
ATTATTGTATTTGCTTACATCATCAAATTCAATTATGACGTCATAAATAAAATTTTTATTCGAAATTTTCAAAATTTGCATATATCTAATTTAAGTTAACACAAGCACTATGGTCAAAGCCATTTTATCAAATTCAATGTGTATAGACTAAAATCATTGTTTTAGTGCCGTTTATCCATCCATTTCAGTGGTTTCGGTAAAATTCACTTTGCTCCTTTGAGCTTTAAACTTAATTCTTATCATATATCTATCCATATAATCATAATTCCATATCATTTCCATATCAATAACATACATAAACATGATATATTGTCAATTATGAATGCACAGTGAATCATATAGTTCAGGATATGACATTACTTAAATACAAACATCAATCAATCTTTACTTACATAATTCTTAATTATATTTCATTTATTCTTAACTTAAATATCGTCATTAATCCTTATATTATATTTTAAGATACTTATTTCAATTAATCATATATACCCCAAATCAACAAAATCAATATTTTAACATATGCTTATACCTTACTACTATCTTAACTCATTATTCTATCTAACAATAATTCTCTTATACCACCATGTTATTGATTTAATAAACTGCTTACAATCATTGAATATGCTTAAACAATTAATCATTTAAATCCATTTATACTATATAACCTTATACTCCAATTTAGGTCCATTTAAACGCTTAAATTTTATCTTCTAAACTTCCTTAATTAAAACATCATTTTTTATTTCAAAATTCTCATTTTTAAATACTTAATATCCTTATTTTAGTAATCATATGAATCCACAAACTTGTATAATCGAAATCCTTCATGAAATTCATTAAAACATAGAAAAGTTATTTCTTAAGCCCATATTTCTTCATATGCACTTGTTTTCCTTATTTCTTTATAAAAACTCTATTTATTCTCAATTAAGACATTAAATACCTTAGTCATGCATTAACTTAGTCACTTAATTTATACTTTTCATATCTTATATGCTAAAAAATGAAAATTAAGCTTTAATTTACCAAATATGCTTATCTTTAGTCCAATTAAGTTCATTTTTCATATGATTCTTATTAACTCATCATTAAGAACTTCATTTAAGCTTAATTAAAAGTTAATTTCCTAAATCATACTTAAACTTAACCATTTAATTCATAATTCTTATGTCACATCCTGAATTTAGTGGTTCATGGTGCATTCATACTTCTCCATTCTCATTTCATTTTTGCTTCTGACTTTATGAACTACATGAAAGCTATATGTTTGGTTTAAGTTTAAGCCAAAACCTCTTTGTTTTCCTTGTTTCTTAAAGAGGCTGAAGTGTTTTTCTTGAAAACGTTCAAAAATTCCATCTTATTCTTCTTCTTTTGGCGATTGTTTGTGGGTTTCAAGTATGAACTTGCTATTTTATATGTGTTTGGCCGAATATCATCTTCCTTCATATCTTTAAAAGAGGTAACCAAAGCATGTTTCTTGTTCTTTCTTAAGGGTAAGTCGGATTCATTCATTATTTTAGTTGTTTCTTAAAAAGCCAAAGCCTTATTGACCTCTAACTTTATTTCTTGTTTGATTTAGCTTCTGAAATGAACATGCATGTGAATGTTAGGGTGGATCCAAACTTTACAAATTGAAGGTAAGTGGTGGTGCATGTTTGGAGCTAGATCAAGGAGGGAACCATCTTTTTAGTTGATTTCTTTGGGTTCCTTAAAGGTGAGTTTTGGTAGTTGATAGATCCACTAGATTTACACACTCTATGAGTGGTATGACTTTTAGCGTAACTGTTTGAAGTGTTTGGTTTGTTTTTGTTGATCTTTTGATGGTTAGATGGATTTAAGTTGTACAATGGCATGAAATAAAATGTTAGTATTGAGTGGGGGTGTGTGTATTGTACTTTTTCTTTGTAGCTGAATTATTAGAAGGTAAATTACATGAAGATGGTAAGTTTAAAACGATTTTTGTAAGAAGTTTATGAAAAGAAGAGGTTAATGGTTAATGATATGATAAAATCTAAATGTTTAACAAGTAAATATTGATATTTTTAAGTAAAATCCTCATGCTAAGTATGTTTAAGTTAAGAGCTAAATAAACTATGATTATGTTAAGTTTGATTTAATTAATAGATTAAATTGTTTAATATTAATTATGATGATATAATTATTTAAACAAATAAGTAATGAAATTAAAATAATCTAAGAATATAAACACATAAATTGTTACTATGGAGTTTAAGAAATATATATTATGATGGGATGTTAATTAAGGCTTTCATTTTTTTTAAAAATAAATTAATAATTAAAAATAGTTTTGTTTTAAGCTATGATTTTATGGACCTAATGAAATTGCACAGAGTTATATGCTTTGGAGAATAATATAGTTTTTTGTAAATAAAAATGTTAAATAATATTATGGTTGGAATTTCATCATATTTTAAGATAGTCATGCTAAATGATTCGTACCTAAATGATATGATATACAAATGAAATATACATGTTGTTTGAAATATATGACATCATGATTTCTTGGCATTAACATTTCATGAAATATAAATGCCTTAAGTTTTACATGCTATGACTAGCTCCATTGAGTTTATACTCAACGTTTGTCAATTGATAAACGCAGGACCAAGCAAAGTTGCTGAACTGGAACGTTAAAAGCAGCAGCTGGACATATCAATAACTTATTGGTAAATGGTTTAAGTATTCCTTCAGACTTTTATCTTTAGAAATTATCGTGCAACGACTTAAATAAAGTACTCGGCAGTAACTAAAGCAAGTTTGGTAAACTAAAGATATGTAAAATATTATTGTGTGTGTAATGTAATTGTTGACATATTTACAATGTTATAAATTGGGATAATATATGGTTTTGATTAATATGAGTTGCATGCTAGTAAGATGAATATTTAAAAAAAAAATTTTTTTACGTAATGTATGGGATCCTTTGTAGGATAACTATTGATTTCCTCGATTAGAAAGTTAATAGTCATTCTACGGGAGCATGTTACGCAGTCAAAAGATGTGATATGTTTGGTTGGTATCAGAGCTATGTTAAATAGCTCATGTAAAAAATAAAAAAATAAAAAAATAAAAGAATAATATTTACTGCCAAAGTTAAGTTGCACGATTCAGAAGTTTGTTGTTCATGCTGTTAACATAAATTGTTTATTTTAGGACATCCTTTGAACAATATGTTTGATAGAGCAGTCATCATAGGTGAAGGTGAGGGTAACTTTACCCCGAATGAAGGCACATCTAATGCCAGTCTTCCAGCAATAAGTGCTCAAGAGCAGATTATGCAAGAGGGGCAATTTGATCGTACAATGTCAGGTGAACAGTCAAATATTGCACGAGCAGATCTGACACCTACACAATTCACCCAATCATATTCTAATGTTTCAAGTCAAACTGGGCAAGGACCTGTTGATGTTTTTCCTAGCAGAAATGAGGAACATGATTTTTAAGAAGATGAGATCTTATGGAGCCATTGATTTCACTAGAACCACTGATCCTTATGTAGCAAAAATATGGCTGGAGCGCACAGGAAGAGTGTTCAGACAACTTAAATATTCAGACAAGTTGAAACTAGAATATGTCATTTCATTGTTACAAGATAATGCTTATGAATGGTGGAAGACAGTTCCTTAAGGTCTTGTTGAGCCACTAGTGCTGACATGGAAGGATTTCCAAGCAGAGTTTCGACAGAAGTATGTACCTACTACCTATACTGATAAAAAATTACAGGAGTTTTTGGCTCTGAAACAAAGGAGCATGACTGTGGCTGATTATGAGAGAGAATTCACCAGATTGGCATACTATGCTCGAAATATTCTTACCACTGGCCGAGAAAGATGCAAATGGTTTGAACAGGGATTGAGGTCCCGTATTCGATCATTGGTGTAAGGGTTTAATTATGACAATTTATCAGCCTTGATTGCTAATGCTCTGGAATAGGAGCAGACTTTGTAGGAAGGGGATGAAAGTCAAGCTGGATTGGGCAGGAGACAGTACAGAGGTTTAAGTTTCTCTGTACTTAAACCTCTGCCCCACGTAGACCACCGAGTGCTCAGAATATGGGTCATGGTATTTCTGCACCTACAGTTCGTACATGTTTTATCTATGGTAAAAATAATTCTAGTGCCTATCGAATGGGAACAGGGCTATGTTATCGATATGGAGCTATAGGACATTTAGCAAGGGAGTGTCCAAATAGCAATGCGATGCCAGTTCATAATATTTTTGAAGGTAGATCTTTTCTCCCTAATCCTGGAGTACGATCAGGAATTAGAGCACCTACCAGTAGTCAAGTTAACAGAGGTAGAGGTAGAGGCCGCGGTAGTGGTCAGATGAACAGTCCTAGTTCAGTAAATCAGAATATGGAGGCTCCTGCAAGGACATATCATTTACATTCTAGAGAAGAAGTACAAGTTACTGATGTGGTGATCGGTAATTTTTATATCCTTAATCATGTTGTTCTTGTGTTATTTGACCCTGGTTCTAGTCATTCATTCATCAACACTAGGGTTGCATGTTCATTAGACATCACCAGTGCAAGATTGGGGTATGACATGATAGTTGCCAATCCTTTAAGGAAAACTACCGTGGTAAATCAAATTTATCGTAAATGTCCCTTGGTTATGGCAGATAAAGTGTTCTCTATTGATATGATCGAGATGCCCTTTTCTGAATATGATATTATATTGGGCAAGGATTGGTTATCTCTTTATCAAGTAGTGATGGACTGTAGAAGGAAAATGATTTCATTTCAACATCCAGAGTATCAATCAATACTGATTCAAAGGATTAGACCATCAATTGTTCATAGTCTAATTTCAGTAACTGTTGCTCAAAAGTTGTTGAAACAGGGTTGTGAGGCAATATTGGCACATGTTGTTGATACTAAATAGAATGGATTGCAGTTGATAGAAATTCCTACTATAAAAGATTTTCCTGATGTATTTCCAGATGAATTACCAGGATTACCTCCAATAAGAGAAGTTGAATTTGAGATTGAAACAATACATGTAATAGAGCCTATATCAATTCCTCCTTATCACATGGTACCAACGGAGTTAAAGGAGCTTAAGGAGCAAGTACAAGAGTTACTAGATAAGGGATTCATTCGTCTAAGTGTATCGCTTTGAGGAACACCTATTTTATTTGTTAAGAAGAAAGATGGAACGATGAGGATGTGCATTGATTATCGACAGCTGAATAAGGTAACTATCAAGAATCGCTATCCTTTACCCAGAATTAATGATTTATTTGATCAACTAAAGGGAGCAACTGTCTTTTCAAAGATTGATTTGAGATTGGGTTACCATTAATTGAGAGTTAAGGAGAATAGTATTTTAAAGACTGCTTTTCGCACGAGATACGACCATTATGAATTTCTAGTCATGCCTTTTGGGTTGACTAATGCACCAACTACTTTTATGGCTCTAATGAATACAGCTTTGAAAGAATATCTTGACTAGTTAGTGGTGGTATTCATTGATGATATTCTCATTTATTCCCGGAATCAAGAAGAGCATGATAGACACCTGCGGTTAGTTTTACAACTAATGAGGAAGAAATAACTCTATGGAAAGTTGTCCAAATGTTCTTTCTGGCTTGATCAAGTTTGTTTCTTAGGACATGTTATTTCTGTTGAGGGTGTTGTTGTTGATCCAAGCAAGATAGAAGCAGTTATTAATTGGCAAGCACCTAAATCTGTTACTGAGGTGCATAGTTTTTTGGGATTAATAGGATATTACAGGCAGTTTGTCAAGGGTTTTCCCATGATTGCTACACCCTTAACTACACTTCTTCGGAAAGATATTCCTTTTGAGTGGACAGAGAAGTATCAAAAGAGATTTAATAAGTTGAAACAGTGTTTAACTCAAGCACCAGTGTTAATCTTGCCTACATTGGGGAAAGATTATGTGGTGTATAGCAATGCTTCACTCAATGGTTTGGGATGTGTTCGGATGTAAGAAAGAAAAGTGATTGTATATGCTTCTCGATAACTTAAGCTGCATGAACAGAATTATCCAACTCATGATCTAGAACTGGCTACCATTGTGTTTGCTTTGAAAATATGGCAACATTATCTTTATGGTGAGAAGTGCTATAGCTATACTGATCATAAAAGTTTAAAATATTTGGGGATATAGAAAGAGTTGAACCTAAGACAGAGATGATGGCTTGAGTTAATCAAAGATTACGATTGTCTCATTGATTATCATCTTGGAAACGCTAATCTGGCAGCTGATGCTCTTAGCCGAAACATTTTACTATGCTACAATAGTCATCATTGATGCTCGTGCAAGAGATTCGATAGTAAATGCTCTTTTAATGATGCAAGCAGATTGTATTCTAGCAGAGTTACAGTTACAGGTGAAACCATTGTTGACTGAATGAATCAAAGAAGTTGCTCTACATGACGAAGAATACCAAAGGCAATTGGGGAAAATGCAAGTGGGAAATTAGAAGGTTTTCACCTTGGATTCGGAAGGGTTGCTGAGGCATAAGCATCATATTTACATTATCGCAGATGAAGAATTGAAGAAGTCAATTCTGGATGAAGCTCATAATAGCCTATATTCTTATCATCCAGGAGGTACTAAGATGTACAGAGATTTGAAATTGACCTATTGGTGGATAGGCATGAAATGGGACATTGCTAAATTTGTTGCTAAGTGTTTAGTATGTCAATGAGTTAAAGCTGAACATCAAGTACCCGCAGGATTGTTACAACCTTTATCTATTCTGGAATGGAAATGGGATAAAGTTACGATGGATTTTATCATAGGATTGCCATTGATACAGGGTAAACATGACGCTGTATGGGTAATTGTTGATTGATTAACTAAGATTGCACATTTTCTACCTGTTCGGATGGATTACAACTTAGAACGGTTGGCGGAATTTTACATCAAGGAGATAGTCAGACTTCATGGAGTGCCATCATCCATTGTTTCTAACAAAGATCCATGGTTTACTTCTCCATTTTAGGGAAATTTTCAAGGAGCTTTAGGTACTAAAGTTCATTTTAGTATGGCATTTCATCCTTAGACTGATGGACAATCAGAGCGAATCATTCAGATTCTGGATGATATGTTAAGAGCTTGTGTGTTGGAATGGGTTGGAAGCTGGGACAGGTACATACCTCTCATTGAATTCACATACAACATTAATTTTCAATCCAGCATTCAAATGGCATCGTATGAAGCACTATATAGAAGACGATGCAGAACACCATTGAATTGGGATGAAGTTGGCGAATGACAGATGATTGGACCAGATTTAGTTCAACAAGCAAAGGATCAGGTGAAATTGATTAAAGAATGATTGAAAGCTGCATCTGATTGATAAAAGTCCTACATTGATTTGAAGTGAAGGGATATTGAATATAATGTAGGGGATAAAGTATTTTTAAGGTGTCTCCATGGAAGAGAATTCTGCAATCTAGTTAGAAAGGGAAGTTAAGTTTGAGATTCATTGGTCCACATAAAGTGTTGGAAAGGATCGGACCACTGGCATATCGATTGGCTTTACCGCCAGAGTTAGAGCGCATTCATAATGTTTTTCATGTATAGATGCTTTGAAGATAAAGGTCAGACCCGTCACATGTTATTCCAGTGGAGAACATTAAAGTTCAATTGAACTTATCCTATAATGAAGAACCAATTAAAATTTTGGCGTACAAAATGAAACAATTGAGAAATAAACATATTCCTTTAGTAAAAGTATTATGGAATCATCACATGAAATAATAGGCTACATGGGAAAGAGAGTCCGTAATTAGACAATAGTTTCCCCATTTTTTTTATAGATAACTAAGGTTAGATTTCGTGGACGAAATCCGAAATTAGGGGGAGTGAGTTGTCACATCCTGAATTTAGTGGTTCATGGTGCATTCATAAATTAATATTATGTTGTGTTTTATATGTCATTGGTGTGAGAATGATATAAAATTATAATTATATTGATAAGTATATGATAAGAATTGAGTTTAACACTTAAACGAGGAAATTCAAAATTTTGTCACAACCCCTAAAACAGACTTTAAACAGCACTAAAATGCGGATTTTGTGTTATATACATTGAATTTGATTGAATGGTTTTGACCATTCTGCTTTTATTAACTTAAATTAGATATATGTAAATTTTGAAAATTTTGGATTAAAATTTATTTATGACATCATAATTAGGTAGTATTTATTTAAGCAAATATCTTGAGGTGATATTAAGGAGTTAGGACATGTAAAGTAAGAATGAATATTGAATTAGTAAATTTTATAATTAATATTAGTAATTGGAAGTCTAATTATAATTTTATATTTTATGATATGATGATGTCATTAATCTTAGGTGATGATATCATAATTATAAAATAAAAAATTAGTGTTATGAAGAAAATCAATAGATAAATAGAATAAATTAGAATATATTTTAATTAGAATAATTAATTTAAGTGGGATTGGAATATGTAAAAGTCAATTGGGAATTGGAAAAAAATAGTTTAGGAATCGGTAAAAGTGGAAAGAGAGAGAAATGAAAATTTATTGAATGGAGGATGGAATTTATTTAATCAAAAATGTATTTAGGTATTTAAGGGGAGTAGAAATACGCAATTTAGCTTTGGATTGGTGGGATTTAAAATTAAATACCCATGGAAATATGTCTGGCTATGTCACAGGGGGGTAATTTTATCATTTTATGTATTATTAGGGTTTGTTGAGACATTAAAGGATGCCCTACTTGCCCATCCCTTATCTCATCTGCCTATCCCTTCTCTAATACACCAAAAATCTTTTATTTCATCCTCTTATCTCTATATGACCGAACCTAATCTTTTTCCTCCACTCATTTCCTTTCTTTTCTTTAGTTTTCTTATCCTTCCTCTTATCTTCTTCCTTTCTTCTTTAAAACGGCTGACACCTTCTCCATTCTCATTTCATTTTTGCTTCTAACTTTATGAAATACATGAAAACTACATGTTTGGTTTAAGTTCAAGCCAAAACCTCTTTGTTTTCCTTATTTCTTAAAGAGGCCGAAGTATTTTTCTTGGAAATGTTCAAAAATTCCATCTTATTCTTATTCTTTTGGCTATTGTTTATGGGTTTCAAGTATAAACTTGGTGTTTTATATGTGTTTAGCCGAATATCATCTTCCTTCATATCTTTAAAAGAGGTAACCGAAGCATGTTTGTTGTTCTTTCTTAAGGGTAAGTTGGATTCATCCAGTATTTTTGTTGTTTCTTAAAAAACTGAAGCCTTATTGACCTCTAAATTTATTTCTTGTTTGATTTAGCTTCTAAAATGAATATGCATGTGAATGTTAGGGTGGATCCAAACCTTACAAATTGAAGGTAAATCATGGTGCACGTTTGGAGCAAGATCAAGGAGGGAACCATCTTTTCAGTTGATTTTCTTTGGGTTCCTTAAAGGTGAGTTTTGGTAGTTGATAGATCCACTAGATTTACGCACTCTATAAGTGGTATGACTTTTAGTCAAACTATTTTGAAGTGTTTGGTTTGTTTTTGTTAGTGTTGAGTGGGGGTGTGTGTATTGTGCTTTTTCTTTGTAGCCAAATTATTGGAAGGTAAATTACATGAAGATGGTAAGTTTAAAACGGTTTATGTAAGAAGTTTATGATAAAGAAGAGGTTAATGGTTAATGATATGATAAAATCTAAATGTTTAACGAGTAAATATTGATATTTTTAAGTAAAATCCTTATACTAAGTATGTTTAAGTTAAGAGCTAAATAAACTATGATTTTGTTAAGTTTGATTTAATTAATTAGATTAAGAATTAAAGTAAATTGAAAGTCATATAAAAAAGAAATTTGGCATGACCAAGATTAAGGAGATTTAACTTAAGATTAATGTGAAGATATTAAGTGAAATTAAAAGAAAGGGGAATATGGTTATGAAGCTTCTATGAGTTTATAAGAAAATTTATAATGAAGTTTTGGCAGTTTAATAGAAGTCATAAAAATATAGAATATTCTATTCTAAAAACAAAAATAAGAATAAATAAATATATAAATATTGAATTTATGAGAAATATAATGAAATAGGATTCAAAGGCTCTAAATAAGTTTTGATATATGATAATTTAGAATTTAAAGATTTGTGAATTTGGTAATTACGCATAAAGAGTTTATAGTAAATTATGAATATTCTATGATGGTATTTAAGTAATTATTAGACAAAAGGAAAATATTAGGGACAAAGGAATATATATTAAAATAAATTTTATTGAGATAAAGATATGAAAATTGGAATAAGAAATGATGGTTATGAGATTATCTAGATAAATAAGATGATGAGTTTAGTTAAGATTTAAAAAGTTTTAGATTAAACATAAAAGATAATAGTAAAATTTAACCATGCGTTAATATATGAATTTTGATGTATCTTCATACAGTAAATAAGGATTAATGATTTTTATTTAAGTTAAAGACATTAAGTGAAATATAATTGTGAATTATTTAAGTGAAGAATATTTGATGACTACATTTAAATAGGGGATTTTGAGGATGTTAAGGTACATAGCATATTTTAATATTGAAGGAAATAATATATATAATTATATGAAATGAGTTTGGGATATGATTAAGTGTAAATAACAGAATTTTTGTAAGGTAAAGCTACTGTTTTAATTATTCATATATATAGCAGATGTTAAGAGAAATGTTTTAATCAGATAGATTAGGATAATAAAATGATATTACTTTTGATAATTGTTTAATATTAATTATGATGATATAATTATTTAAACAAATAAGTAATGAAATTAAAATAATCTAAGAATATAAACACATAAATTGTTACTATGGAGTTTAAGAAATATATATTATGATGGGAGGTTAATTAAGGCTTTCATTTTTTTTAAAAAATAAATTAATAATTAAAAATAGTTTTGTTTTAAGCTATGATATTATGAACCTAATGAAATTGCACATAGTTATATGCTTTGGAGAATAATATAGTTTTCTGTAAATAAAAATGTTAAAATTGAATGAATGGAAATAATTTTAGATTCAACTATAAATAATTATATAATTCTTAAATAATGACATGAAGGGATGCTAGTGATATTATTAAATGGTTTATTTATATAAGAATATAAGATTGATTTATAACTATATTAACTAAGATGTTACAAGGTAGTATAAAAATAAGGGAGTAGTTTTGAGATAGTATATAAAAAGAAATTAAGTGAAAATCATTTTATGAGTTAATGATGGCATAGTAATTATTAAATTATTAAAAGAATAATTCATATTAGAAATACGGGAATGAATAAAATAAAATAAAATAAAATGACTTACAACTTAAATAAGCTATTATTACAATGAATTAAGAATGTTATTGATTTACGCAGTAATGTGAAATATTGAAAGAATAAAAGATGAATTTAATTACTAGTAAAAGATTAATATTGATTTTGAAATAGCTAAATCAGTGGAAAATATTCACGAATCATCCAAGGATATTAACAAAGGGAAGGACATGCCAGGTTTGTGCTAGAATGTTTGAAGTCCTTGATCATTAAATGATCAAAGAGGCAAAGGTTTGGTAATGCAATAGCATTACAACAATTTAATTTAATTATGCATCATATATATAGCTTTAACATAAAACATTCAACATAAACATGACATAGCATGACATGGTGAAATAAGGAGAAAAAGGTATATCATGTGATATGAGTTGAAGGCTAAATGTTTATACTAGGCACAATGCTATAAATTCCTACAAGAATAAAATAATATGCTATCATGATATGAAAGAAACAGAATTGAAAAGCAAAATGTTAAATGAGCTCATATGTAAAGAATCAAAGTTATGTTATAATGAAAGACCCAGTAAATGCGCATTTAAATGAAATGATGGATCAAGGAATAAGAGGGTGAATGCATAGTATAAATGCACTCTCATATATACGCTCTATTCATAATTCATGACATATGATATGAATTTATGATATGATTAAATGCTATATTGCTTCATTTAAATATTTATTATGGTTGGAATTTCATCATATTTTGAGATAGTCATGCTAAATGATTCGTACCTAAATGATATGATATATAAATGAAATATACATGATGTTTGAAATATATGACATCACGATTTCTTGGCATTAACATTTCATGAAATATAAATACCTTAAGTTTTACATGCTATAACTAGGGCCATTGAGTTTATACGCAGCGTTTGTCAATTGGTAAATGCAGGACCGGGCAAAGTCACTGAACTGGAACGTTAGAAGCAGTAGCTGGACATATCAATAACTTGTTGGTAAATGGTTTAAGTATTCCTTTAGACTTCTATCTTTAGAAATTATCATGCAACGACTTAAATAAAGTACTCGATAGTAAATAAAGTAAGTTTGGCAAACTAAAGATATGTAAAATATTATTTTATGTATAATGTAACTGTTGATATATTTACGGTGTTATAAACTGGGACATTATATAGTTTGGATTAATATGAGTTGCATGTTAGTAAGATGAATATTTTTTAAAAAATAATTTTACGTAATGTATGGGATCCTTTATAGGATAACTATTGATTTCCTCGATTAGGAAGTTAATAGTCATTCTATGGGAGTATGTTACGCAATCGAAAGATGTGAAATCTTAAGTCATATACACTTAAAATGACATTAAACCTTAAATCATCAATTTTTTTCTTAACTTATCACTTAACTTATATCATTTTTTTAATTTCTTACCTTATATTTTTATCATCATCATCTTAAACATGTTTTAAACTTATCAATTAGTAGTCATTTTTCTTAAAAAGATTCGGCCAAAAGGAAGATCATAAAACACATACACCCATACAATCCATCACCCTTTTATTTCATGTCTTTTACAACACTAAGTACTAAAACCTTCAAAATATAAACTAAAAATCATCAAATAATCTAAATAACATTTTGCTAAAACTCAAATCTCAGCAAAAATTTTGAAATTAAGTCATTCTTTCACTAATCTTGCTCATTCTTTCACCAAAAATTTCAATAATTACTCTTGCTCACCTTTAAACTTAACAACTCAAATCTTCACTTAACCTCGTTTTCTTTAGATTTACCTATGGATTTGTGTGGATCTTTCTACTTTCACTTCCTTTGGCTTGATCTATGCTTAAATTAAGCATGCATGTACCTTAGAGATTAAGATCAAACATAAAATAAAGTTAGACAACAAGATAGGTTTCGATTTTTAACCAAACCTCATGGAACTTCATGTTTTCGGCTTTAACATGAGGAATCACCAAGAAATAGGTTTGGTCATAGAGAAAAACAAAGAAAACCATAAGTATTTCAACCTTAATTTATCATAAACTCAAGTACCTTGCTTATACTTTAAAAATCCTAAACAAAAAAAAGGAAAAGCTTGCGGTTTGCTTGATGGAAGAAGAATATATGCGTTCTCTTTAGAAACAAGAAGAAAATGGATATATATTGTCTTGAAATTAAACCTTTTAGCTTAAAACTTGTAAGATTCATGAGATTTCAGAAGACAAATAGAGAAGAAATGAAGAACATATCGGCTACTTTGAAAGAAAATAGAGAAACTAGGGTTAAGTCAAGAGGAAAGAAGATAAGGAAGTGATAAGATAAGAAATAAGAGGTTTTGAAAGAAAAAGAGATATGGAGGATGAGGATTTTGGCCAGATGGAAAAACAAATGAACAATTGAGGGAAATGAGGTCCAAATGAGAGGAAAATTTGGTTGGATGCATTTTATGTGGATAAAGTTCCATTTTAGTCCCTAAATAACATTAAACTACCCCTTTTAGCCCCTAAACTTGATTATTTTCCTATATTTATTTTTAAATCCTCCAATCATAACTTAAATTTCATTTTATACATTTAAAATATACTCTAATGTCATCTATTTTAATTATAATTACAATCCATCAATTCTGTAAACCAATTAAATTAATATTCCTACATTCTCCCTCCATTCACTAACACCTTCTCCAAAACTACTTTTCCAATTTATCCAATTTATTTATTATAATTCAATTCTACTTTAACTTACCCTATTTTAATCATATATTCATCTATTTATTTATTTTCATATCATTTATTTAATTATTATACATTAATGACATCATAATACCATTTTATGACATCATCATGTCATCTAAATTTAAAATTACTAAATTTAAAATTACTAATTTTACTTTTCTAATATTTAAATTTTATTATTTAATCATACTAACTCATCATTAATTCATAATTATTCATTTTCTAAGAAAAATAAATTTAATTTCACTTGCTTACATCATGCTTACATCATCATTAATCAATGATGACATCATAATTAATTTTTAGTTGAATTTTTCTAAAATTTGCATATACATAATTTAAGTTAACACAAACACTTTGAGCATAGTCAATTAATCAAATTAAGTGTTTTTAACATCAAAAACATCAATTTAGTACCGTTTAGGGGTCATTTCAGTGGTTTCAGTAAAATTTTCAATTTCATTATTTGAGCTATAAACTTTAATCTTATCATAATACTTATCATCATAATGATAATTTCACATCAATAACATATAAAACATAACATTTCAAGTAATTTCATGAATGCATCGTGTGTACTCATTTCAGGATGTGACATAAGATCAAAAGGAAATATAGCTCTAGTAATAGCAACTTCAGGTGTAGCGGCATCTATAATGCCAGGAGGAAGGAAAATACACTCTAGAATCAATATTCCACTCAATCCAATAGAAATAACATTATGTGGTATATCAAAGCAGAGTGGCTAAGCAATGTTGCTACATAAAGATAGTATGATCATACGAGATAAAGCACCAATGACCAAGAAAAATATGGTGGAGATAGGTGATAGAACACTCGGAGATATAATGAATAACAATAATCTATTCGATGGAAAAGTGATGGTATTTGGAGGTGACTTTAGATAGGGATTGCTAGTGGTCCCCAAAGGAACAAGGCAAGAAACAATTCATGCAAGTCTAGTAACATCATATCTTTGGAGTAAAATAAAAGTGTTCAAATTGACAAATAACATGTAAGCTAGATCAGTGTCGCACCCTAATTTTGGATCGGTCGGATTGATTGGGATGAATCGAGCTTATCTCCTCGTCGTTTTGCCCTCACGGGCATCTCGGTTTGTCCCAGTGCATTCAAGGATTCAAGTTAGGTTGCCCCGGGGGGCATTTTTGTCATTTTGGGCACTTACCCGAATGGGTAAGTTTTGGGAGCGAATCGGGTATGTTACTTACCCGATCGGGTAAGTAGTTTACCCATTTCGCCACCCTAACTTACCCGATTGGGTAAGTTCCCTCAGACAGCAATTAAACCCTAATTCGGCCATTTGACTCGTGGTCCGGATTTTGAGAAAAAACGCTAATCCCTAGGTAGCCGTCAGGGCCGTCAGACGAGATTTCATTCCCAAAAACCTAATTCCAATAATCCAAAACCTTTAGGATTAATCAATTGGCACTAAATCAATAGACTTAAATTAATTTTAATTTGGAATTCTTGGACTTTGGATCACTTTCATCACTCCCTAACATTGGAATCGGATTGGAAAACTTCAAGTGGCTTGGAGAATCAACATAGGTAATTTCTATTCACTTTCTATTCACTTTTGTATTGATTTGACTTGATTTTTTTGTCTTGTTTTTATTGAGTTTAATGCTTTTTCAATTCATTTTAATATTGTAAACGTGATTTAATGTGAGATAAATGAATGATATTGCATGTTAACAATTCAGAATTAATCGG